>PVJC01002598.1:0-77801 GCA_004026665.1 Murina feae
GACCTGGTCACCCCTCACTGCCCCCCTCTGCCAGTCTGGTCACCCCTCACTGTCCTCCCTGCTGGCCTGGTCACCCCCAACTGCCCTCCCCCCGCAAGCCTGGTTGCCCCACACAGCCTGCTGCTCAGTCATTTGGTCACCCCTCACTAAGCCCTGCCAGCCTAGTCGTCCTACACAGCCTGTTCAGTCATCCATTCAGTTGCAGTGGTCACTTAGGCTTTTATATATATAGATATAGATGTTTAGCACTGTATTTATTTGGTTTTTTGTTTTGTTTTTTAATAAAAAACAAAGTGAGAAGTGAGGATATTTTTTCCATTGATTTTCAGAGAGAGGGGAAGGGTCAGGGGAGGGGAGGAGAGAGAGAGAGAGGAGAAATATTGACTGGTTGCCTCACACACACAAGCCTGGACCAACCAACCAACTGGGGATCAAACCTGCAACTCGGGTTCGTGCCCTTGACCAGACTCAAGCCCATGACCCTTCAGTGTGCAGGCCGACGCTCTTACTACTGAGCCACGCTGGCCAGGGCTGTGGGGGTTTCTAACCAGTTCCCGGAACTGCTGGTAGTCAGGGGGAGAGGAGTCTGGGTCCCTGGGTGAGCTTCTCCCTGCGCCTCCGGCCCCGTGCACGGTCATTCTCAGGGGAGCTGCGGGCAGACGTGATTCTCACTCCCAGAGCATCGGCTGGAGGTCTAACCCTGTGTCTGTTGCTGCCAGAGCTGAAGCCCCAGGCGCTGGCGGGCACAGTGCCCTGTCTTCCTGCCTACATCCTCTACATGTGCATCAGGCACGCGGACTACGTCAACGACGACCTCAAGGTGCACTCCCTGCTGACCTCCACCATCAACGGCATCAAGAAAGTCCTCAAGGTACGTGTCCCGCACTAGGGGGCGTTGGCAGTAAACCCGCACTTCTCCCCATCTGGGTGCTGGGGTCGCGCGTCCTCCAGGCTCCACTCTGCCAGTAAATGACATGAGAACGGCAGCAGCTCACGCATGTCACAGGGAGAGCTGGCGGTTCCCAGAAAAGGAAGCTCAGGTCGGAGAGGCATGAGCCCAGGAAGCCCAGGGCCCAGAGTGTTAGGACGACGTCCATCCTCAGCCGCGTGGCTGCCCCGCCCTGAAGTGACGTTCAGGGACCAACCTGAACGCAGACCCTCTCTCTCCCTGACATGCCCGAGGGGCTGGTGCCTGCTTCCCAGGGTGGCTGTAAGCCTCTGCAGGGAGGTGAGGCCTGGCCACACGGGGGGCCAGCAGGTGGGAGAGGAGGTGCTTTACACCTCCCAGCAGGCCCAGGCCCAGGTGCTGCCTCGAGAGCCCGTCTTCTCCAGTTCTCACGCGAGCTGCCACTTCAGGATGCAAGCCATCCTCGGCAGCATCGCGCCCAGACCCATCCTGCCACCCGCTGGGCTGTGCTGCCCCGTTGCCTCCTGCGCGTGCCACAGCTGCCTCACCTCCCAGCTTCATTCCAGCTTCGTACCAGGAGCTGCCCCCCCCCGCCTCTGCCATGGGTTTCATAGGCACTTTCATCCACTCCCAACTCTAAACATCCATCTGTTTGCGGGCGACTCTCAGATCGTGTCTCCTGCCTTGACCTCTTTTATGAGTGCCTGGGCCAGTCTAGGTGAGTCCAGGACTGACCTCAGAGGTCACTTCCTAACCTCCAGGCTCATTAGCATGTGCAGCCCACACCTTCTGCTCAGCTTCCTGTTCTACTGCCTCACAGACACCTCTGTCTCATACTTAATAACCAATGTTCCCTGGCAGAGGCGATGCGGGGACTCATTAGTTTTAGTGCAGAAACTGCACCGCAGCGGCTGGTTTGTAGCCATTTTCCAGAGAGTTCCACGGGGGCCGTGCAACCTCTGGATGAATGGGATCCCAGACTGTTTAGTTCATGGCTGCTCCTGCCTCTCTCACGTTGGGTCCCTGAGAGTCAGACCTGCCAGGACCGCCCGCCCAGGGCCCCTGGGTCCAGCTCGTCGGTGTCACTTGGCTCTGTTTGTTCAGCTGGGAAAGCAGCCTGTCTGGTGTATGCGCCACTGGTCAGGGGCCCAGGAGGAGGGTCTGTGTGCCACGCCCAGTAGTGGGGGGAGGGCAGCACAGCCTCTGAGCAGTGGGTCTGGCCTCTGTGACTGGCAAATGCCTGCCGGTCATCAGGCTGCTTGGGGCCATGCGGGTAAGACTGGGAACCATGAGACCGAACGGGAACCGCAACTCCTGAGGAGGGATGGCTTTTCCTCTTCTCAGAAGCACAGTGACGACTTTGAGATGACATCGTTCTGGCTGTCCAACACCTGCCGCTTGCTCCACTGTTTGAAGCAGTACAGTGGGGACGAGGTGAGTGTCGCACGACAAGCCCCCAGCGTCTACTTAGAAGCGACTCAAGTGCCCCAAACCCTCCAGCAGTTTCCTTGGGCCGCCAGCAACATGGAGCACCTCAGATCCAGGCAGCCTGCTCTGTCCCTGTGCCTCTCCCTAAGGAGGGGTGAGGTGTGGGGAGTGCCCTCTGAGACCAGGCTCAGGGCAGCCTTCTTCCACCTGGAGCCAGAAGCAGGAATGAGGCAGACCCCCTGATCCTGAGGGCCCCAGAGGGCTCCCCTCCCTAGATTGTGTAAGCAGCATTAGGAAATGAGTTTGCATAACTCACCCCTGTCTGAGAGCACCTGGGACTCTCCGGCGACACCTAGAGACTGAATTTCCTAAGAGCCCTGCAGGGCAGTGCCTGCTGGGAGAAAGCCCAGTCGTCTGTTGCATCAGTCTCCTACACCAACTGACAAGTGTGTCCATGTTCAAGTGCACACAGAGGGCCACAGGAAAGAGGTACAACAGCCCGTACATTTGCACAGGCTGACCCTGAGGCCCAGCTTCGGCTTCCAGCCACATGCGGTTCCTTGGCCTCAGCCATCTGACCTCATTGTGTCATGCTCTGCTCGGACCCAGCCTTATCTGAGCGAGTCCACCCTTCCCAGCACTGGTTCCCCTTGCTCTGCACTCAGCCCTGTGCCGGCAACACACTATACATTTTCACTCCAGTCTCACCTGTGGGAACCCAGCGTGTGCCGGACACTGCCCCCTCCCCACGGGCCTCCATGCCTTTCCTGTCTCCCTCCCTTCGCGTCTCAGCCTCCGCCCTTCCCAAGGGCAAGAGGCATGTCACTCAGCATCACGTAGCAATGTTCAAAGCTTCTCTCTAGTCCATCTTCCGTGCCAGAACAGGGTTGATGGACACATGCTTCCACCTGGGATAATAAACTATATTCTGTCCCTGTCCCCCTTTGTCATGTGACATAGCAGGGACTCACAGAACATCAGGTACACACAGAGAGCCAACAGGACTCCTGCTAAGCCAGGCAGACCCCAGCCCCCCCATAAAGCCAGCCCCTCCCGCCGCAGGGCTTCATGACGCAGAACACGGCCAAGCAGAACGAGCACTGTCTTAAGAACTTCGACCTCACCGAGTACCGCCAGGTGTTGAGTGACCTTTCCATCCAGATCTACCAGCAGCTCATTAAAATCGCCGAGGGCGTGCTGCAGCCCATGATCGGTAAGCTGGCAGCAGCTCTCCCGGCCTCACCATGGTCTGAGGAGAGGGGAAGGTGTGGGGAGCCCTGCCTACCATGAGGGAACCGGGTCTACTGGGTGCAGTCCCCAGACACCAGGACCTCCCAGTGGGGGCAGCTGAGAGGAGTGTGCTTAGTGCTCAGGAGGAGCCGCGACATTGCCAACGCCTTCCCGTCCTCAGTGCCTGGGTGGAAATCCGCATCGTTTCCCCTTATCCCTTCTTCTGTAGGACAGGGTGTTATTCTTCCCCAAACAAATTTCCATTCGTCATAAATACAAGTTCGAAAGGCACAAACACATAGCGCAGTAAAAATACAGACTCCTCTTGCCCCTGGAGATGCTTCATGTACGGGAAAAGGAAAGCCATGGTGAGCGCTCATGCAGCAAATGCGATTGAACACCCACTCTGCCCAGGGCAGTGCACCTGGGTATTCAACATGACGCCTGCATTTTCTTTTAAAGCAGTTCTTTGTTAAGGTAAAAGAATGACCCTCGCTGTCCCATATGGCTGGGGTGGAAATGGTCCCCGGGAACTACATTATCATGCTTTCCCCAGGTTCTTACAACATAAGTAGGTTCAAGGTGAATTCCAAGTAGGACACAGTCCTTCACGCTGGCCAGAAGTACACCCCTGGATAAGGTCACTCTGAATTCTCCGTCCTGTCTGAAATCTCCCTGAGAGGCACAGTTTGTTCTCACCGGGCACTGGGGGAACTGGAATACTTCATGACTCAGGCTAATGTGACGGCCAACAGCACCCTGGCTTCCACCCCTGGCCCTGCCACTTCCTAGCGGTGTGACCTCCATACACTTCGGTTTTCTCAGCAATTAGGTTGTTGGGAGATTAAGAGAAATACTGAACCTGAAGTACCTGGCTCGCAGCCGAGTGCTGCGCAACAGACGGGACAGGCCGGCGCCCTAAGGTTTGCCTGTCAGTGGTTCAGGTAGAGGAGCTGTTTGACCTCTGGCAGGATCTCTGGGTCCAAGGCCAGGACGACACCCCCGTGGCTCACCTCTCCAAACTGGGGACCCTTCACACAGGATCCAGTGCAGAAACAGAAGCGAGTGGGTACATGCCCATTCTCTCTGTCCCGTCCCCAGTAAACGTAAAGTGAAAAGGTGGTCAACAGCTCCCTTATTCCAGAGAAACCAACGCATTAGAAATGTCTGTGCTGGTGCTTTGAGTTGTGGGCATGTGGCCACTGTACCCTCTGGCTGGTACCACTGCCACGGCCCTGGGTGCTAGAGGGCTGAATGGCCCGGACGCCAGATCTGGGGGGCATGCCGGCCTCTGTCACGCGCTCTCCTTGCAGTTTCAGCCATGTTGGAAAACGAGAGCATCCAGGGCCTGTCCGGGGTGAAGCCCACAGGCTACCGGAAGCGCTCCTCCAGCATGGCGGACGGGGACCACGCCTACTGCCTGGAAGCCGTCATCCGCCAGATGAACTCCTTTCACACGGTCATGTGCGACCAGGGCCTGGACCCCGAGATCATCCTGCAGGTGTTCAAGCAGCTCTTCTACATGATCACGGCAGTGACGCTCAACAACCTGCTCCTGCGGAAGGACGTGTGCTCCTGGAGCACGGGCATGCAGCTCAGGTAGGAGCTGGCCCGCGGGAGGGCACGCTTGCCAGGGTCCGAGCCGAGACTCCTCTCTGCAAGTGAAATCCAAGTCCACCAGGCCATCCTGTCCCAGACAGCGTGCACCTCACACCCCTCGCCTCTCATGGGTTGGTGAAATTTATCAAACACTGAGATGGTGACTTGGTAAACAAATTGGTTCAAAACTTAAAGACATTTACATACTCTAATTGAAAGACTAAAGACAGTGTGGGTAGGTCCCGGAGAAAAATCAATGCGGTAAGTGCCAGGAAGGTTCACACAGAAGTATAAGCACAGCGTTGTCCAAAAGTAGGTCTACAGTGGTTCGTGTGGAAAATACAGGAACCAGTAAATAATAATACAAGAATAAACTCTCTGTTTCAGGTACTCACAACTGTAAATGTCCTTTTGCTCCACCCTGTGTGTTTGTGAATATTAAGTACTAGAGGCCCTGTGCACGAAATTCGTGTACTGGGGGAGAAGGGGTCTCTCAGCCCAGCCTGTGCCTTCTTGCAGTCCAGGGCCCCTCGGCGGACATCCCTCTCACAGTCCCGGACCCCTCGCTCCTTACCGCTGGCCTGCTTGCTGCTCCTTACCACTCGGCGCGCTGCTGCTCGGCACTGCTGTGGATGCAGGAGAGGCCACTGCCACTGCACTCACTAGCCATCAGCCCAGCTTCTGACTGGGTGGCACTCCCCCTGTGGGAGTGCACTGACTACTAGGGGGCAGCTCCTGCATGGAGCATCTGCCACCTGGTGGTCAGTGTGCATCATAGCGACTGGTCATGCTGCTGTAATGGTCACTTAGGCTTTTATTATATAGACTAGTGGCCTGGTGCACAAAATTTGTGCACAGGGGAGGGGTCCCCTCAGCCCGGCCTGCACCCTCTCCAATCTGAGACCCCTCAGGTGATGTCCGACTGCTGGTTTAGGCCCAATCCCTATACCGGACATCCTTCTCGCAATCTGGGACCACTGGCTCCTAACTGCTCACCTGCCTGCCGGCCTGCTCACTCCCAACTGCCCCCCACTGCTGGCCTGCTCACCCCCAACCGCCTCTGTCTTGGCCCTGCCACCATGGCTTTGTCCAAAAGGCCGTCCTGAAGATCTCCGGGTCTAAGTAGCATATTACCCTTTAATTAGTAGAGATTAGCTGTTTTAATTCAGTATATTTAATGCCTCTTCTCCCATTAACTTATACAGCCCCTCGAGGTACTTCATGTTTTGTTTTAGGCACCCATTCATTCAACACAAAGTTAGAGTGCCAGGCGCTTTTCAAGCTTTGGCCCGTGTGGGACGATTAAAGAGCGGGGACTGGTAACCATCCTGAGGGGTGCCGAGGCTGCGGAGTACACACTGCAGGTGTGCTCGTCCTGAATGAGGAGGGCCGCTCAGCTCACCGCACCCCCGTTCCCTCTCAGGTACAACATAAGTCAGCTGGAGGAGTGGCTTCGAGGGCGAAACCTCCACCAGAGTGGTGCCGTTCACACCATGGAGCCCCTGATCCAAGCAGCCCAACTCCTGCAGTTAAAGAAGAAGACGCCCGAGGACGCTGAGGCCATCTGCTCCCTGAGCACCTCCCTCAGCACCCAGCAGGTACGGCCACTGCTCCCTCCCAACCCCCCCCCACACACACACACACCTGCACACCTATCAGCCAGCCACTCAGAGCCTGCCCAGCTGCATGCCAAGTCTGTGCTTGCCAGTGCGTGGCTGTTTTTCAGGTTGCACTTCCAGCCTTTACCATCCCCTAATGATACCGTCCCCGCGGGGAGCCAAAGAGTACTTTGGTCTGTGAAACGAGATGTCTGCTTCCTCTTGCATGCATAGATAAGGTAGTAATTCCACGAACATTACCCGGAAGTACAAACGTTTTAAAACACACTGAAGTCTGGGATGTTTCTCACTAGAAATTTAATTTTTTCAAAAAATTGGCAGCATCAGGCATTTGGCATTAGTTTTCTTACAAACTATGCTCATGCTTTCATTTAGAATCCATTTACATGTTTTAAATAAAATCATTAAGAACCCAGAGGCATTTAAGTGTTCCTTCCCCCCCCCCCAAAAAAATTATATTTATGCTAGAATGGGGTTGCAGAGCTATTACTAGTGTATGAAAAGGTAAGTCCTGTCCACACACAGGGGGACCCTGCTCTTCCTCAAAATGAGACCAAGAAAATTGGACTTTCTGAATTAAATCATGTACCTTCTCCCTGCTCAGCACCTGAAGAACAACTAAGAACACCTGAAATCCAAACTAAGTAATATAAATAATGTCTTAACAAGCTCTTCAGAAAACTGCTTCCCTCCTCTAAATGTACTGAAACTTTTCAAACTTTTTTTCTCCCTTTTAAATATATTAAGTTTATTTCCAGAATGCAGCTGCCACTGATTGGCATTGGGACATGCTACTGCCACCAAACAACTGATAGGCAGCCAAAGGTTATCTTCCACTCAAATAAGAAAACAATCTTCCTTTATAAGAGATTTGCGAGGGGGTAGGGGGAGAAAAGGGGGTGGTTAAACAAGACCTTGGTTTCCTAAGGTAAGATCCCTAGTACTCTAGAAGAAACCCTTAAATTACGAGTAGATAAGAGGCTGAGGATTTCAGGTTTTCTAAGATCCTCATGTTATAAGCCATAGACACGGGGGGAGGGGCTGGAGGAGCTAGGGATGAGGTGAGAAGGCTCAGACCCACCAGGCAAGGCTTGGAACTCCTTTGCTGACTGTGACTCCTGCCGCTCTCTGTCGAGGGGGGGGGGGGGGGCCTGTCTCCAGAGGACTGGACTCAGTCACAGCCCTTAACATTCATTCACGTGTTCTGACGTTCTTTCAGCTCTCTGCTAACCGTTTCTTATTCCAACAGATTGTCAAAATTTTAAACCTTTATACTCCCTTGAATGAATTTGAAGAAAGAGTAACAGTGGGCTTTATACGCACGATCCAGGTGAGTTTTTAAATAATCAATTTTATAAACTCTTAGTCTAAAACTAATACAGGAAATGGAAAGTTTGGATTCTTAACCTTGCCCTTATTAATAAAATACTGGTTATATTACATGATAAAAGGCCTTACATTCTTTAGGTAAATATAAATATGAACCACATCACTCATGAATAACTTATTATATACACAGAAGACTGAACTTTTATAATCTCTGCCTCTCAGATTTTAGACACAGTCTAGTATTATTTCGCCAACAGCATGTTACTGAACTATCTTACCAAATGACATTTACAAAGTAAGCAGAAGGCTATCAACCCTATTCACGAATGGAACTAGAAATGTTCTTTTAAGAGAATAATTTGAGCTCTTAAGTCTTTCCTGTAAGGCTTACAGTATTTGCCCTTAGGAATATGCTCAAAAGAAAACACCAGGGAAATGATTATTTAATCGGCCTTTAAATGGTGGGATTTCTCACTTAAAGATGAGCCTCCTCAAGCTGAACCCTGGGTGATTCTGGCTGAGTGCCTAACCTGTACCGTGACTGTAGCTGACAGCATCCGAATGATGAATCATATCAAGATTACACAGTGACCACTTCTCCGCTATGGATAACACCTCTGCAGCCAGTGACTTCATGGCAACCTGAAATAAGGATAAAGAGAAATGGGGGAAAGTGGTGAGGGCAGGAACAGGGAAGACGGATGAATTAATTTTAGCATGGTGTCTAAATAGAGGATAGAGGCTGAAGGTCACGGGAGGGAGGCCAAGTCAGAGCAAAGGTTGTTCTCTTACGTGCACTGGGGAAAAGGCAGTGGGTTAGTAAAGATCTGGGCCACAGAGAGAATCGGGCAGAGCCTCGCCAACGTGGCCACCCCAGCAGGCAGGGGGCATGACGGCGAGTCCTGTTATTAGGACGGATGTGCAGGCCGCTGCTGAAAGGGGAGGAGGAGTTGGATGACAGAGAAGAAGCCACTGAAATATCTGACCCGCTACTGATTTTTACACTGTACACAAACCCAAGTGCAAGGTTAGAAAGTCTTCATTGTTTTTAAAAGAACTGCTTATAAATTTACAAGCGCCCTGTTTACGCGAACAGAATTCAGACCAAAGGTGAAAGGTTATGTGCCAAGTCAGACTTCGGGTCTGAGTGAAGGGCAGAGATATGTATCTGGAGGTTGGTGGGATGTTCTCTGAAGAATGCATTCAGATTCCGAGTCTCCCTCAGCAGTCAAGTTCAATATTTGGCAGTCTGTCAGAAACAAATGCTGTGCCCTGATCAGGTGGCTCGGTTGGTTTGAGCATTGTCCTATCCACCAGAAGGTTGCAGGTTCAATCCCCAGTCAGGGTGCGTACAGGAGGCAACTGATGGATGTTTCTTTCTCTCTCTCTCTCTCTCAAATCAATAAAAACATATCCACTGGTGAGGATTTAAAAATCTGTTTGTTTTTCCAGCTATAGTTTTGTGTTTTATTGCTCCCTAGACAGTACTCAGAGGAAATGGTGGACTAAGCCATGCTCTCCTTCTGTGTTTGTGCCTACCTTGGGTAGGATAAACACATGTTGTCATTAAAGCAAACCATTTGCTAGGGCAGTATGGGCAGACTGTGCCAACCTTTGAAAATGTTAATTTGAGGGGGTTGCTAAGCTCCCAAAGGATTCACAAAAGGGTTCATATGAAATGACTAAAGGTACTTTGTGATTTTTAAATAATTAAATGTATACACACCTTTTGCTGCTGAATTGTAATAACATACATATGTCAACTTTGTCCCATTTTTATACTGTCCTCTTAACGCCTTTATAATTCCTTCAAGCCCTTTCCATAGCAGAGCTTCCTGATACATCTGACTGATGGGGAGAAATATGTGTAGGTGTCGCAAGTATTTTACGTGGTCTTGTCCTTCCCCTCAGGCACAACTACAAGATCGGAATGACCCTCAGCACCTGCTGTTGGACTACAAGCACATGTTCCCCGTTTTGTTCCCCTTTAACCCGTCTGCTCTGACTATGGACTCCATCCACATCCCAGCGTGTCTCAACCTGGAGTTTCTCACTGAAGTCTGAACGTGGCTGGATTGGTAGTGAGAGCAAGAAGTATACAGTAAAGTGGTTTCAAGGGTCTGTTCAGTCTTTAAAAGCGGATCAAATCAGACGCGGAGAGGATGTGCCAAGTACTGAACTATACAGAAGAAGAACTCAGCTGTCATTATTTTTTGTACCTACTGCTCAGAATAAACACACTTGAAGGGTGGGAGATTTTTTGAAGTACGATTTCAGGATAAACAAGTTCACATTAGCATCTATACCACCAAGCAAAGCAGTCCCCATAAAAAAGTGCCAAGCTACAAAATGGAAACTGCCTTCTTTTAATCCCTGCATATAACTGAAGAATGTGCAAACAAATTATTAGGACTACGTGAGTCACACAAATTGCCTTCAGAGGCGCTTGACACAGTCATACAGTGTGACATCTCCCCAGGGTGAAGAGCTATAGGTGCGGATGAGCTTGTGGGGAAATGTTTTGAGAGTAGAATACAGGCCTGGGCCTTCTGAGAAGTTTCCCGGAGATATTTTTTAATGCCTGGTGATGCAGAGACAAGGGTGTAACTGACCTCCAGACCAGACATTTTGAGTATTCGTTTCGGAAGCAAAATTAGATGAGGCAGTTCCTCATGTGCTCAACCGCTTTTGTGCAGTCCTGAGTCCATTGAAGTTAGGCTAAAGGGGCTGCTGTCCCAAACTAAGGATGTGAGCAGGGGGGAAAGACGTCTCCAGTGCTCGTCCATGTACATACTGAGCCAACAAAAACCCATGTAAGTGAAAAGTTAGAAAAGAGTAGCAACTCCTGTTTCATTTACAGATTAAGAACCAAACCAGTCAATCTGAAAGCCTTTAATCCCTTTCTGCCACGAAACCTCCAATGAGAACATCGCAGAACCCACTGGTGATTCCAGATAACCCAAATAACACAGGAAAGCAAACCCTCTTGAGGATCAGATTGTTGAAAAAACCCTTTCTAAAAATCAGTTCAAGAATTAAGCTATACAAAAGATCCTGGGGATATTTTTTTTGGTACGTATTCTTTTTAAAGAGAGAATAACTTAAGTCAGCTTTCTCTTTTCATGTTATTTTCAAATTTGCCACATAAAAATCATAAATATCTCTGCTGTGAAATAAACATTAAAAGAGTATTTGATGATATTATAACAGATTTTATATGTTTGCTTTCACAAATTTGTCGTCATCTCTTCAAAATCAAGCATTTGATTAGAAAACCCTACGTATTCTTTACACCCGTTTTTTTACCTTTTCCATACTTCTGATAGCAGTATGCTGTTTTCATAAGAACAGATGTTGTTGACAAATCATAGAGCCTCTATATTAAGTTGATAAGATTTCTCCATGAAATACACACACACACACCTTTAATTCAACCTCTCAACTTAAAAGGCTCTTGGAAACACAACACACACCAAGCCCTAACCAACCAATCTGTGTACTGTGCTCCTACAGCTCAGCTTCCTTGGCCATTCCCCCTGCCCACTGGGCAGAACAAGGCATAGTACCTGCGCGAAGACTGCTGACCACCATGCCCAAGACTGTCACTGACATTACCCCCTCCACTGCCATATTCAACATCCTGGCTGCTCTTGGGTGTCTATGCAGAGCTGAGACCCTTTCCCTACCACAGTGACATCATCTGACATCCATGACACATACCCTTCAACCCACACACCACCTGTGTTTGGAAGGCCAATCTAAAACCAATTGGGTCCATGGTTCCCTCTTTTTAAAGATGTTTATTAAGTACTAGAGGCCCAGTGCACAAAATTTGTGCACTCAGGGATCCCTCAGCCCAGCCTGCGCCCTCTCGCAGTCCAAGAGCCCTGGGGGGATGTCCAACTGATGGGTTAGGCCTGCTCCCAGCAGTCAGACATTCTTAGTGCTGCCACGGAGGCGGAAGAGGCTCCTGCCACCGCTGCTGTGCTCACCATCAGCCCAGCTAAGGTCTTCTGGCTGAGCGGTGCTCCTCCTGTGGGAGCGCACTGACCACCAGGTGGCAGCTCCTGCATTGAGCATATGCCCCCTGGTGTTAAGTACACATCATGGTGACCGGTCATTCCTCTGTTCTATTTGCATATTAGCCTTTTATTATATAGGATAATTTACTTTTTACTGCAATGTAGTTTAAAACAAGTCTCTCACCTAAGGACTGTCCTTACTCTTCAAGAGAACCAAAAATGCCTTGTCAGAGTGTCAAGGAGTTTGAAAGCAGTGATTCCATAAACGCAACAGCTTACTGTCCTTACATCCTGCCTCACACCCTCATTCTCACCATCTCTTTGGGCCACGGCCTCTCTGCTGTCACTGGTTAATCACCAGATGCCAGCAACTCACTGAATGAAAGCTTGGTGACTAGAATAAATGGGAAACGTAGGAACAGTCGTCTATTTAAGCTAAGAAATGGCAGATGTAGTTCTCTTCTTCCAAAAGACAAAAGGTGTTTCACTGGAACTAAATTTATACATACTTAAAAACAAATACTTTCATAGACCACTAACAATAAAACAATATAGTAGTTGGTTACTTAATGTTTAGATCTGCCTTACTTAACACTTAGAGACTGAAATAGGCATCGTTAGAGAAACTAATCTTTTGTTAGCATTTATATTTGTTTGCATTTTTAAAAATATATTTTATTGATTTTTTACAGAGAGGAAGGGAGAGGAATAGAGAGTTAGAAACATCAATGAGAGAGAAACATTGATCAGCTGCCTCCTGCACACTCCCTACTGGGTATGTGCCCGCAACCAAGGTACATGCCCTTGACCGGAATCAAACCTGGGACCCTTGAGTCCACAGGCTGATGCTCTATCCACTGAGCCAAACCAGTTAGAGCTTTTTTTTTTTTTTGCATTTTTTAAAGTCAGTTCAACTCAAACTTTTTTCACCTTCATGAAATCAGTATTGTGAATTTAAATAACTTAATTCAACATAGAGGTTTGAACTCTGTTCCAGATATCTGTCTTTATTTTTTAATATTTATAATTTATTTAACACTTTTCTCACTATGTGCCTTTAGCAGTTACTAAGATAACTGACTTAGCACTTAGTTCTCTGAAGTAAGTGTTGCTGTGGGAAGAACTTTAATGCCTGGCATAACATCATGGTGAAGATTTGTCTTTAAAACATTAGAAGCATTTTAAAGATTACTTAAGAATCAAGTATTTATAGATTAAACAAGTTGTGCTTTAAGTATTATATGGGACCTACCAGTTTACCTATAGCAATGTGTGTTATGTACATACTAGAGGCCCGATGCACGAAATTTGTGCAAGGGGCTCAGCCCTTGCAGCCGTGGCGACTGCCCCGGCTCTCACAGCCCCAGCTTCATCCGGAAGGTTGTTGGGATGGTCATTCTGCTGTTCAGCCATCTGGTACAATTAGCATATTACGCTTTTATTATTACAGGTTAATACTTGTTGCTGAAGCTGGCAAGCATATTACTGACATGTATTCTCCCTGTCCATCATATCTGCGGTTCCACATATGGGACCTGGCAAGATTAGAATCAAAGGGAAAGACTTTTTCCCTCTTTTCATGGAGCACGTCAGTAGGACTTCTCTTGATGTTCTGATACTAAATGTTAAGGCTTTTGTAGAAAAAAAAAAAAAAAAGCGACAAAACTTGGAAAATTTAGAAAAATAACACTGCTACCATCAATTCATCAAACATTTACTTAGAACATTAAATAATGCGTTAAGATTATAGTAACAAATACATTAGAATCCATTTTTTTGGCATATAGTAAATTTAATCGTTTTCATACAGTTGACCTAATTCTAAGGCAGCAAGGTTGTCCTAAATCAAACCCTTGTATACTGCCTGTGTGACTAGACAGATATTACAGGGTGACAGCACGGGGCGGGACCCTGTAGCTTCTCCTCATAGAGTGTTTCTCTACAGTCTGTTTCTCAATTTGCTGCATGAGCCAAATATCCACAATTCCCTTTTTATACACACTGGTGCCATAATTAGAAAACTAGGGGGTAATCAGAAAAATAGTGGTTCATGCCAATGACAATAAAACACAAGACTTTTTTTCTCTTATTATAAAGTTTACTAGTTACTAAAGACAGTTTTTCCTAAAAAAAAAAAAACCTAATTCAGATAAAGGATTCAGTCAGAAATGAATTTAAACTACTTTCTAAGGTGACACATATCAGGATAATCCAGGTTTGGATATAACACTTTACCACCAACTGACGTCCGGCTGAAGGACGGCCTCAGATAGGGCGCACATACTCTGCGGTGAATCTGACATTGTAGAAGAAACACCAATAAAAATATTTTTTCATTTTGAACAAATCTGTAAACTATACCTTTGTTTATAGAAAAATGCTTGTACTAGTCACTGTAATATTCAACTATGAATAAAAATTTGTGGAAATACATACTTTTGAATAAATAAAGTGCTGCGATAGATCTAAATGAAATTTAAAATTCTGTAGCTACAGATTGGCTGAAAAGATTATTTTTTAATGCTTTCTTGAGAAATACCATTCTGGGGTCTATATTCAAACATGCATCATGACTGTTTAAACTAGGTTAGCGAACTACAGTCTGCAAAAGTTGGGGTCGGGGGGCACATTCCCCATAAAATAACAAGACTTGTTGAGAAATTACTTCAAAGCTAAAGAATTCAAATGAGGCAGTTTTGGTATAGGAACAGACTCAGTCATACGTATAACTGTACCCCTGGTAAGGATGGCATTAAAAAACATCAGTGGCTCTGTCCGTACGCTCTGGCCTACCTGCAAGATTGCAGCAGTGCTCTCCCAGGCAAACTGCCTGGGGCCCAAAGGGAGCACGCCGAGCCAACAGGATGTCACAACACACAACTGGCCACTCCGGCCTGGCACAGCAAGTGCCCGCCTGGCTCAAACAGCCCTGCCAAGACCACCTGGTACCCAGTTTACACAGAGGTCACTTCCACACTGCTCAGGTTTTCAAGACAGAGAGCGCGCTATTGTGTCTAATTCATATAAACAGATGTAGAAAGTCAAACAAAACGAAAGACAAGAATCTCAGATGAAGAAACAAAACAAAACAAATCCCCAGAAACTAAAACCAGTGAAACAGAGATAATTTGTCAGAAAAAGAGTTCAAAGAAATGGTCATAAGGATGCTCACCAACCTTGAGAGTAGAATCAAGTAATTCAGGGAGAACTTCAGCAAAATGAGAACTTTGGGAATGGAAACGCTGACATAGGGTAAAAGCATTGGTCCTGGGGTTAGAACTCTAGTACTCTACCATTTATTAAATGTTAATATACACCCTTGGATAAATCCTTCTACTTTGTGAGTGTAACTTTCCTTGCCTTTATTTTGGCGCTAGTATCTTCAGTTCTAGTACTAAGTTAATAATAAAAGTTAATTGGGAGTTTCTAGCTAGTTTAATGTTATCCTTAGCCACAAAATTTTAGAATGTTTCATGTCCCGGGGGTTAACAATAGTAACTTTTATACAACAAATTTGTTCCCAGAAGGCTCCTGACCTAAGGAGTCCAGAAAAAAACCAAAATGGTGCTTCAGACAGTAAAAATGACCCATCTGAAAATACTTGCATGAAATAATTTAGAAGTATACCATGAACATTTAAAAGTACATCCTTCATGAAACTTACTTCAAAATAATGAGTTATTAAAGATTTTTTTTTCAGTAACTTCTGTAAAAATTCAAGATGTATCCATTTCATAACTGGAGCCCAGAAAAAAAA
This sequence comes from Murina feae, assembly GCA_004026665.1. Classification (NCBI taxonomy): domain Eukaryota; kingdom Metazoa; phylum Chordata; class Mammalia; order Chiroptera; family Vespertilionidae; genus Murina; species Murina feae. Next base: position 15,892 of record PVJC01002598.1, read on the forward strand.
ACTATCCTGAGATCTGGAGGGAGAAGATGATTTAGGAATAAAGCAACTATTTTATACGTCTTTTAACAGCCATCACCACATTTCAAAAACCTAAAGGTTTATCAGTCTAGCATTCCGATCACTTTTACTGTGCATACTGTATTTCACATTTAGAAAGTCGCCACAATGTCAATCTTTCATATAAGCTATTTTGATTTCCTGGTCAATTATTTGTATTCTTGTTATCTACTGAAAATCAGCTAAGGTACAATGGAGATGGTTTTACAAGCCATTCCCAGTGCTCTGCCTTGAACACGAACCTTAGCGCAAGTTCACTCATGGATAAGTTGTTTTTATGGATCACAAAAGTCACACCTCCAATGGCATCATTATCCAAGCGTTTTCCTTCTCTTCATCTACTTCTAACTAACATTTCTCAATAGCACCAGCAGGTAAAGATGCATTTGTCCATTTCTTTTTCCCCAGGAGGTGAGCGTTCACTGTCATTCATAAGAAGACATAGTTCTGTTACACATGTGTAAATGACATTTAAAAGATAAAATTGACTTAACCCGATTATTTAGAAACAAAAGGTAGTGAAGTTGAAACTAAACCACCATACATTGACAAGCATAGAAAGTTATCCTTAGCCAGATGTCTTTCCAAATACTGGATTGCTTCCTCCTTTCCTGTTTTCTGTAACATCTAGCTAATGATAACTTGTCTTTTTCTACCCTACTCCTATATTCCACAGCCTGTAAGCCCTGGACACAAAATGAGCCTTGGGCTTCCAAGAACTGAGGGCTCAAAATTCTAATTCGGCAATTTCCTAGATTTGAATCTTTAGAAGTTCTTTGGCTTCTCTGAGCCTAAGCTTCCTGGCTTATAAAATGAGGAAGGAAAAACCCCTATCTCACGGGGCTGCAGAGTGCCCCTCAATTCAGATTTCTCTCATGTGGAAGAATTGTACGCCATTCTATTTTACAGAGTAATTATTATACCACCTGGGTGTGCAAATTTTACACAGTGTATGTAAGCGCCTGGTTCAATGGCTGGACACACAGTGTCCAAAAATGGCAGCTTTCATTTTTATTATTATTCCCTGTTCATCATCCAGGAGATGCAGGTAAAAAAAAAAAAAAAAGAAGCCCACCACCAAGTGTGTGGCAAGCTTCCATCAACTCAAAGTCCAAATTCCATGGACTATTTACACATGAAAAAGGAGCATACATATTTTTTAAAGTGTGTACTGAGTCCTGACTGCCAAAGTTCAGGGTTCACTTAAACCAACAGGAAGGAAAAAGGAGTGAGGCGGCGGGTCAGATTACAATGGCCGGCTGGGAGGTGGCGTGTGCCAAGGCATGTGAATGCGAAGCGCCTTCCTGGGTGATGGGCATGTCCTAATTATCCCCTAATTATATTTCATAGCCCAGAGTGGTTTGGGTTATCAGAGTGTACACATTTGCGAAATCCATCCAGTTGAAGATTTGTACATTTGATTGCATGAGAATTTTGCCTTAAGAAGAACTAAGTAAATATTGATCTCTAACACGTGGGGTGAATTGTACCACATTCTGCATTTAAAAAAAAAAAAAAAAAACGAAAAAACAAACAGATGTGATACAGCAAACCTGGGAAAACATTACCAAATGTAAACTATAGATAGCGGATCTTCCGTATGTTCAAAAGTTTTTACAATCATTTTATGCATGCATATAAGTATAACCAACGGACACAAGGCACTGGGGGGTAGGGGGAGGCCGGGGAAGGTCAAGGGGGGAATAAAAGAGACATATGTACTACTCTTTGTTATTTTAAGCAATAAAACAAAACTTTTAAAAAGTTTTTACAATTAAAAAAGGAATCAGAAAACAAACAGCGTGAGAGGGCCACCCAGATGTAAACAGCAGGGTACTGGCCTGGGGGGGGGGGGCGCCCCGCCGCATCCCAGGAAACCGCAAGGCCTCGCTCGGGCCCTCCGCCCCTCTGTTCGGCCGCCGCCCGCCCGCCCGGTCTCAGTCCGAGCGCACGCCATCACCTGGTCCCCAGGACTCAGACTGCGCAGTGGCCTCATCATCACCGACCAGGGCTGACGGCGGCAGCGGCAGAGGCCGCCCTACGCCTCCCTCACCTGCAGCCTAACCCCTGCCCCTCTCTCCGCCCCGGCCCCCGGCCCCTGCCCCGCTTCGCCGGACCCTTTATAATCCTCTTAGGCCCCGGGCGGGCGTGGCCGCCAGCCGTGGGGCCCAATCATATAAGGAAAATACCGCGGGCTCATCCGGGGCTGCACTGGGACCCGGGGGCACCCTGCCCTACGCCCCGCCCTGCGGCGCCCCCACACCTGCCTCCCCGCCCCCTCTCCGCGACCCGACCCGGCCCCCGCCGCCGGCCTCGCTGCCGCGGCCTCCGCCCCAGCTCCACGCAGAAGCCCGCCCCCGCAGCGACCCAGCCAATCCCCGTGCGGCTCTCCGAGCCCCGCCCACAGCACGTCCGGTCCCGCCCACCTGGACCCACCTCCCGCAAACCCGCGCAGCTCCTCGCGGGACGTCTAACCCGAGGTGTGAGAGAATGCGCGGGCGGAAGAAAGGGATTAGTCACCGACGGGGGTGGGCGGGGAGGCGTATGATGGACAGGAGTAGGATGCCCAGGGCAGTCAAGTCATTCTCTTGATTTGGAAACAGGTACAGTCTTTAAAGACGATGATTTCAGGCCAAAAACCCACTCGCAAGGCCCGCCCCCCCAGGGTGACTGGTCCCTTAAGGGGTGGTGCCCAGGCCTTAGCGTCAAGCCGAAGGGAGCTGAGCTCCGCGGGCGGGGGCGAGCGTGGGTCAGGAAGTAGGTGAAAGGGCGGGGGCGTGGCCGCGGGCGGGGGCGTGGCCTCTCGGGCCCCGCCCCCGCCCTTAAGGCCCTGGTGCCGGCGGCGGCCTCTTCCCGTCGCCCGAGGAGAACCCCCGCGCCGCCTGCCCTCGCGTCGCCATGGCCCTTCTCCGAGGTGAGCCGCGCCCCCTCTCCTCGCCCACCGGCGGGCTTGCCCTCCTCGGGCCGGGTATCGCGTTCGGTCTCGGCGGGGAGTCGGGGGTCCGGGGTTTGCAGCTTAGTCTCCACGCGAAGCAAGGAGACTTAAAAGACCCGCAGCGTCCACCCCAGGGGATGGTTTGGGGTAAGGAGGGAGCACTTGTCAGCCTGGAGCGACTGAGACTTCGTGCATTTTGCGTTTGAGCGTGGAGACCGCTGTTCGCTGGCCTCTGACCTTGGAGGCCATGCCTCTCCTTCGTGCAATAGTGACCCACCTGGTTCAAGTTCAGCTGTTGGAAGCGAGCTGCGCCGTGCATCCCCGAGGCCGCAGTGCACCCGGGACGCCCTGGACCTCAGTGCACCCGGGACGCCGTGCACCCGGGACGCCCTGGGCCGCAGGGCGCAGCACGGATGAGCCAGGCTGCCTCGGATCGGGTCGGATTGGGTTGGGGGCGGGCCTGCGGGGAGTTCTCCCACAGACGCCAGGGAATGTCTGCTGAGTGCCCTGTCCCCCCAAAATGCTTGCCGGCGTTCTGTTGGAAGACCTGTCTTATTCCCTTCCCCTTGAGTGTCTCGGAGAAAGTGCAGCACTAAATACGTACATTCCAGGGTCATCAACTTAAAAAAAAAAAAAAAAGTCAATTCCCTTTCCTGACAAATGCTCACGATCAATGGAATTGTAGTTTTGAGGATGTGGAAGTTGAGTCTTATTGTACGAGTGCTTTAAGAGAACATTCGGGCAGAACACTTCCTGCCAAGGCCCTCAGGAGAAGGCTTGGCAGGATCTGAGAACCCCCGGGGCTCTGTGAAGCCTGGAGCTGTGGGGTTTCCCTCGGAATTTAGTGGACGGCAGTAGAAAACCTTTCAAGTAGGGGAATGAAGGGACCTGATTTCCACGCTGCCCAGATTTTGTCAGGGCCATAAAACTGTCTCTGTAGCAACGGGAAGAATTTAAGAACATTTAAGAACCTATTGGAGCCCTGGCCGGTGTGGCTTGGTGGTTAGAGAGTCGGCCTGAGCACCAAAGGGTTGGGGGTTCAATTCCTGGCCGAGGGCACGTATTCGGACACTGTTAGGGGCAGGTGCCGGCCGCTCTGTGTGTCTCTCAAATGGAAGTTTCTCTCTCCTCCCTCCTCTCCATTCTCTAAAAAAATGAGAAAAATATCCTCAAGTGAAGATGAACAAGACTACAACAATAATACAAGAATCTTAGCCAGAGGTCCAGGCTCCAACAAATGATGGTTTGGACCCGCCTGGAGGGCAAAGGAGCTGGGGGAAGGGAGGGAGGGATGACTTGAGATAGACTTGGAGATGGATTTGATAGAACTTGGTGATAAATGGCGGGTCAGTGAGGAGGACATGTCAGCAGCGACTTTAGGTTTCTGGTTTGAAGTCTTGTGTTCGTGGTGGCAGCACTTACAGAGGAAAGATTGGAAGAGAAAGCTTGGCACTCAAGCGGAGATGTCGGGTAGGCAGTTGGGTAAGGCGATTTGGAGCTCAGAAGGGCTGGAATGGCATGTGAACAGTTCAAGGGGAAAGTGAGTATTCCGAGGCAAAATGCAGCGATCCCTATTTCAGCGGTTCTCAACCTGTGGGTGGCGCCCCTTTGGCGGTTGAAGGACCCTTTCCCAGGGGTCGCCTAAATACATCCTGCATATCAGATATTTACATTACGACTCATAACAGTAGCAACATTACACTTATGAAGTAGCAACGAAAACAATTTTATGGTCGGGGGTCACCACAACATGAACTGTTTTAAAGGGTCATGGATGGCGTTAGGAAGGTTCAGAACCACTGTTACAATTGGGTTGAACTTGCCAGTGCTCTTTCCAGTTCTGAATTTACTACAATTAATTAATAAAACGACAAGTGTTTGTTTTTTTCCTGGACAAGGTGTTCAAAAAACCCAATTCATTTCAAAAAGAAAATCTTTTTACGATTTGTATTTAACCTTGTATATGTGGTTTCTTACCCTTTTTGTATAATACAGACCCCCCCTGATAATTTGATGAAAACTGTGAACCCAAACAGGGAAAAGAACATCAACACCCGTGTTAAGGAAGTATAAAATGTATTAAGTTTGTGATACAGAGTACAACGGTATTAGAGCTAGTGATCATAGTTTTACAAACCATTTCCCTGTTTTACAGGTGAAGACATTGATTCCAGAAAGGTAAAATAGCTTGTCTGTAATGACACGGAAAATTAGTGGCTGTGACTACAACCCAAGCCTTAAGCCTCCTTTGCCAATGTTATTGGCCAGTTAGTGCACTTCTCTCAGTAGCATGCCAGGTGCCTGGGGGACTAGTAGATTGGAGAGAACATGTGACTGATTATTGTGGGGAAAAGGACACATTTGAATGTGAGCATGAGAGAGGTTGGTAAAGATTATCATTAATTGATCAGATTTCTGCCCATCAGAATCCACCCCCCCAGTGTTTTATTAACACCCGTCCCAGCGTTGGGTATGAGTGCTCTTCCTGCTCAGTAGCTTTGAGTTATTTGTGTAGCAAGGCGATCAGGCTGCCAAGTTACTTTAATCCTAAAACTGAAATGGATACAAGTAGCCGTTTTTCTTCATTTGTCTTAGTTGCTGTCTGCAATTGCTTAATGACAAGTTAGTGTTTATCTAACAGCGTGATAAAAAAATTTTTTTTAAAAAGCAGGCAGAATTTCTGTTTCTCTTGTGTGTTTTTTTCTCCAGTCACTTCAACCACCTTGTTTCTGACTCACTGCACTCTAGATTGATGTCTTTTCACTGTCTTTCAGTTTTTGGAAATATTTAGCTTCTGAATTTTCAGGGCCTTTTAAAATAAACAAGATTGTAGTTTGGTGGTAAAGATTGTTACATTTTAGAGACCTCTTAACAGCTACATAACATTGGCATCAGATTAAATAATTATTGACATGTTGTCCAGCTTATGGAATTATAATAAAAATATCCTTTAAATTGTCTTGGTCTTTATACCTACACATCCCAGATTATTTAAAAAATATCCATAATAATAAAAGCACACATGCTAATTAGACTGGACAGCCAAACAACCTCCGGACGTCCTTCTGGATGAAGCCTGGGCTTCGAGGGCCAAGGCAAGCTGCCACAGCTGCGACAGCCCAGCCGCTTGCATGAATTTCACCCTCAGGCCTCTAGTCTGCACTAATAAAAGAGAAAATGCAAATTGATGTCACTCCGCCATGCCCACCAGCCAATCAGAGTGACTGTATGCAAATTAGCCCAACAAAGACGGTGGCTAATTTGCATGTGCAGGTACTGAGGGAAGACTGAAGAGGCGTGGCTTCTTGCTTGGGTCAGACCAAAGGCCTGGGTCCTGGGTGTCGGAGGAAAACCGGTGCCAGCAGCTGGGGTAGGAAGGCCTGTTGCTCAAACCTTCGTGCAGCGGGCTTCTAGTGTTTAATGCCATTTTCCCATTCAAAACAATTGTATTTCCGTGTTCGCCGTACTCAAGGTAACCGTCGAGGTCTGGAAGCACAAGTGGACAGAAGTGGTATCATTAACTAAAGGGAAAGTTCTTGCTTTTGTTTTTATTTTCCACATACACTCTTTCGTTAGTGTCTCATATTTCACCGTTAGTAGTACTTCCCCAGACAAAAAAGCTCTCTCAGGTATGAAGTACAGGGAGAAACTCAAGAAAGGAAGCTTATGGAGAAACATGGAATTAGCCTTCATTATTTCTGATAAATCAATGGTCATGTACCTCCAGTATCTCCTATAATTAACATCTAGCATTCGTTTTGGGAAAACTTCCCAAGGCCAAGAGACCTCAGAAAGAGGCTGACAGCTCCAAAATAACATTGAGTTTAAGGTAACTTACCGACGAGCCACGTCTTAGTAGTGAAATGGCAGATCTCGACCCCCAGGAGAGGAATGGGGCTTGCTATCTATAGCCGAGTGGCAGGAGCTTACACAGGTGGCTGGGAGCCAAAGCCAGGAGCTAACAAGTGGTTTGTGAGCTAACACAGGAGATGTGTAGAGAAGCTCTGGGCTGACATAGGTGGCTTGTTGCCATGTGGCGTGGGCTTAGTGAGAGCTGTGTTCTCCAAAGCCAGCAACAACTTAATGGGCCCACTTACCTCTGCAAGAATGTGCCCTTAGGTGATACGGATCTGCCTCAGTCACTTTAAAAACCGGAATCATTCACCTAACCGTTAGTGTGGTACATGCTACAATTGATGAGCAAATACTGATATCGTTAACTGAAGTCCATAGTTTACATTAAGGCTCACTTTTTGTGTTATACAGTTCTTGGGTTTTGACAAATGTATACATTGACATGTATCTACCATTACAGTATCATAAAGAGTAGTTTCGCCCAGCTGGTGTGGCTCAGTGGTTGAGCATTGACCTATGAACCAGGAAGTCATGACTCAATCCCAGTCAGGGCACATGTCCAGTTTCGGGCTTGATCCCCAGTGTGATGTGTGCAGGAGGCAGCTGATCAATTCTCTCTCATCATTGATGTTTCTCTCTCTCCCCCGCTCCCTTCCTCTCTGAAATCAATAAAAATATATTTAAAAAATAAGTAAATAAAGAGTAGTTTCACTTGTGCTCCACCTGTTCATCCCTCCTCCTCCCTCCTCCCCTCTGGTAACCACTATTTACTGTCTCCACAACACACCAAACTAATATTTGTGGCCTTTTATAAATACCTGAATATTATATTTGTAAAGAATGGATCTCTTCTAAATTATAGTTATATATTGTTCCTCTTTTAGACTGTAAATTTCTCAACTGGAATGAAAGGAGAAGCTGGGGTATTTTTTTGTTTTAGGGCAGGGTTAGTTTGTTCCATGGAAAGACATCACTAGCATAAAATGGGGATTATAATTAGATATCAGTAGTAGTACAGTGTTTGAATAGTCTCAAGTATAGGTCAATATCTAGACACCAATCCATCATTAAAAGTTCCATGGTTTCTTTTTTTTTTTAATCTTCGCCTAAGGACATGTTTTTATTGATTTTTTTAGAGAGGAAAGGAGAGAAAGAGAAACATCAGTGTGAGAGGAAAACATCAATTGGTTGCCTCCTGTACTCACCCAGCCAGGATGGAACCTGAAACCTAGGTGTGTGTGCCCTGACTGGGAATCAAACCCGAAACTTTTTGGTACATAGAAGGACACTCCAACCACCTGGCCAGGGCAGTCGCAGGGTTTCTTGACAAGATGAGGAGAAGAGTGCTCAGATAGTTTGAGGAAGACTTAGTATATGCAGAGGTTTTCAGTTATCTAATTGAAAATTGTACTCTACAATAGTATTTCGCAGTGAGAATATTTAAAGCATGCGAAAGGACACTGACTAACCAATGATTGCTTATAAATCTCTTGTTGCCATAGGTGTGTTCATCGTTGCTGCTAAGCGCACGCCCTTCGGGGCTTACGGAGGCCTCCTGAAAGACTTCACAGCTACCGACTTGACTGAATTTGCTGCCAGGAGTGCCTTGGCTGCAGGCAAAGTGCCACCTGAGGCTATTGACAGTGTTATTGTGGGCAATGTCATGCAGGTTAGTCGGCCAGAGGATGGTATTCATTCCTGTTGCTTCATCAGTTTCTAAAAATAATTCCTTGACCACGTCCTAATGGCGAATCAGTCCGTAGTTGAAGGTATTTACAAATTGAGTCATCCTCTGACTCCAGAAGCAGTAACTTGCATGACTCAAAGGAACATATGTTCTGGAAACTATGTATCTACCTAATTTGGGATACATTTCGTTGCTTTTTTGTTTTGGGGTGGTTTTTTCCCCCCCCAGTTGTATTGAGAATAATTGACTTATCATATTTGTTTTAGGCATAGAACAAATTGTTTTGATTTATTGCTTCTAAATATATTAATTTCCTTGACTTATTTGAAGTTAATGGGTTCTCTCTCCTACTCACTTAAGGAGTATAGCAAACCCAAGCAAAAAAGTTAAAAAAAATAGGACAGCCCTAGTCCATGTGGCTTAGTTGGTTAGGGCATCATCCCGTGCATCAAAGGGTTGGTTCGATTCCTGGTCAGAGCACATACCCAGGTTGAGGGTTTGATCCCCATTTGGGGCGTGTATGGGAGGCAGTGAATCAATGTTTCTCTCTCACATCAATGTTTCTCTCTTTCTCCTTTGCCCTTCCTCTCTTAAAATCAATAAAACTATCCACAAGTAAGGATTAAGAAATAAATTTAAAATAGGACAGTGAATACCACAAAGCCTTTTACCTGGATGGGCCAATTCTTTTTTTTTTTTTTAATCCTCACTCCAGATATTTTTCCATTGATTTTTAGAGAGAGAGGGAAAGACAGAGAGAAACGTTGATGTGAGAGAGACACATTGATTGGTTGCCTCCTGCATGAGCCCTGAGCAGGGCTCGGGTCAGGGAGGGAGCCTGCCCTTGAGCAGAATTCAACCCAGGACCCTTCAGTCCACAGGCCGACGCTCTATCCACTAAGCCAAACTGGTGAGGGGTGGGTGGGCCAGTTTTTCACATTTTATCAATTTGCTTTAGCTTTCTCCACCGTAACTGCTGCTGTTGTTGTGTGTTTTTAAAGTTAGTTCTTTTCCTTACTCAAAGTGTGGTCCTTGGACCAGCACATTGCGTCACTAGGGAAACGTTTAGAAATGCAGAATTCCATGCAGTCCTAGACCTATTGGTTGAGAACCCACATTTTGACAGAATTCCCCATATGCATTTTAAGTTTGGGAAGCACCTGTTACTCTCCTAACCAATCTCTCCTTTCCCTAAGTCTCAGCCTTGGTATCACTAATGAACAAAATAAACTGTCAAACAAAACAGAAACAGACTCATCAATACCGAGAACAGACAGCTGCAAGAAGGCGAGGTAGAGGATAAAAAGGTGAAGGGGTTAAGTGAAAAACAAATAAAAACCTCATAGACAACAGTATGTTGATTAACAGAGGGAAAGGGAGATGGGAGGACGTAGGGAAGGGTAGAAACATGAAAGAGACGTGACTTGGGATGGTGAACACAATACACATACAGATGATATACCGTAGAATTGTACACCTGAACCCTGTATAACTTTATTAACTAACTAGAGGCCCAGTGCATAAAAATTTGTGCACGCAAGGGGGGTCCCTCAGCCTGGCCTGTGCCCTCTAGCAGTCTGGGACCCCTCGGGGGATGTCCATCTGCTGGCATGCCTGGCCAGCATGGGTGAGGGGCTGACGACTGTTTGCAGGCTTGCCAAGCGCCCCATTGGGGACCCTCATCCCCTGGGGGTGTGGCCAGCCTGGGTGAGGGGCTGAGGGCCGTTTTCAGGCTGCCCACAGCCCCTGCAGGGTTCGGATCCCTACTGGGGTGCCTGGCTGGAAGCAGGTATCTGGGATTTATTTAACTTCTACAATTGAATCTTTGTTGCCTTGGTCTCTCTCGAAGCCTGGGTTGCCCCTGGCAACCCCAGGTCCCAGCCCTGCAGGTATCTGGTGTTTGTTTATCTTCTATAATTGAAACTTTGTAGCCTTGAGTAGAGCTCAGGGCCCTGGCTTCCTCCATTGCCTGGGGCAACTCCAGCTCCGTGGCTGCTGCCATCTTAGTTGAGTTAATTTGCATATTTGTTCCCAATTGGTTGGTGGGCATGACTTGTGGGTGTAACAAAGTAAGGGTTAATTTGCATATTACTCTTTTATTAGATTAGATGTTAACCTAATGAATTCAATAAAAATAAAAAAGTACAATAATCCCATGTTATTCCCAGGGTATACGTTCCAAAATCCTCAGTGGACACCTGAAACCACAGATAGTACCAAACCTTATATACATATACTATGTCTTTTTCTTAGCATATCTATGCTAAAGTTTAATTTATAAATTAGGCAGTTTCATGTAAAGGTTTGTTCTTACTGTAGGCCTTAGCAACTTCAGCATACGGTTTTTTTCTTTCCTTATTAAGTCGAAAACTTTCACTTTTTTACTTAAAGGAAGCACTTTATGGCTTCTCTTTGCATATCTGAATTGCCAGCATCATCACTCTTGTGCTTTGTTTTTATTTAAGTCATAAACACATGTATTATATGAAATATGCTGTAGCTGTATGTGTTGTGTCCTACCTTAGTGCCATGTAGTTTATAATTTTTGACAGCTTGCCAACATTTCCATATACTTTGTCCTTAATTCCTAGATTTATAGAGAAAGTGCTTTTTCTTCTCCCTGTGTTTCAGAGTTCTTCAGATGCTGCATACTTGGCAAGGCATGTTGGTTTGCGGGTGGGTGTCCCAATAGAGACCCCAGCACTCACTTTGAACAGGCTCTGTGGCTCTGGTTTCCAGTCCGTTGTGAGTGGATGTCAGGTACGGCCAATATTATATTTAATTCTCTGAAATATGTTAAAAGTTATTAGAGAAAATGCCCCAATTAATATAACATTGTAGGTTTTTATAACTAAAGGCCCAGTGCTCAAAGTTGTGCACTGGTGGGGTCCAGCTAGCCCACCCCAATTGGGGCTGAGTGGCTCAGCCAGCCAGGGGGAGGGGCTGTGGGCGATTGGCCAGCCAACCCCACCCCCTGGTTAAACTCCCAGTGGAGGGGGAAATTTGCATATTATCCTTTTATTATATAGTACTAGAGGGGCAGTGCACAAAATTCGTGCACTCAGCCCAGCCTGTGCCCTCTCGCTGTCCAGGAGCCCTCAGGGGATGTCCAGCTGCCACAAAGAGGCTTCTACCACCACTGCTGCTGCGTTTGCTAGCCATGAGCCCGGCTTCTGGCTGAGTGGTGCTCCCCCTGTGGTATCGCACTGATCACCAGGGGACAGCTCCTGTGTTGAGCGTCTGCCCCCTGCTGGTCAGTGTGCATCATAGTGACCAGTTGTTCCACAGTTTGGTCAATTTGCATATTAGCCTTTTATTATACAGGATGCTTATTAAGAGAGGTCAGTATAAGGGATGATTGGGCAAATAGATTTGTTTCCTTGAGTACAGGGAAAAGGCATAGAGTGAAATCCAATTTCATTTGTCTTCACTTTATTACAAAGTAAAATAAACACGATTTTGTCATGAATAATTTTCTGTAACAATATATCTTGGTGGTCCTGATTTTCCCAGCAATCATTTCAAATGTCAGGCTCTTGGAGGTTAGTGACTTGCTTCTTTCATGAGAAATGCAAATAGTGGAAAGAGTTGAAAGAATAAAAGGGTCCTGTTTATGATTCTCCTAGGTTACCTTGGTTCTTGTAACTCTGTGGTCTCCTTCAGATTCATCCATAATAAATAGGATAAATCTTGCTTTGTCCTTTATTATCTGCTGGTAATCTATACATTTAAACCAGACAATATCTCTGCTGATTTTAAAGATTTGTACTGAGTTAAGAATTACTGTTCCTCACCAAAAAGTAGGTAGGATTTATTACTTGTGCACAAATGATTGAAGACCATAGTTCTCCCCTTCTTACCCATGCACTTTGGGAATGGATACTTTAGCATTTGCTTTAAAATTACTTTGCAAGTATTTCCTTTTAAAACACTATAAACTATGATAGTTACTTATTAGACTTAATATTAGCATACTACTTAACACATACTTTTTAATGTACACTTCTGTCATAATAACAGGGTTTTGTTGTTTGTTTGCTTTTAAATAGGAAATTGGTGTTAAAGCTGCTGAAGTGGTCTTGTGTGGAGGAACCGAGAACATGAGCCAGGCCCCCTACTGTGCCAGAAACATACGTTTTGGAACCAAGTTGGGAGCAGATCTCCAGGTCAAAATGAAAAATCATTTCTCAAACGATTATGCTAATGATTTAATAACACCATTTGGTGAGAGAGAAAACTAATTTTGAAACCAATTTTATCAGCGGAATTGGCAAGATATAAATTATATGAATTTCCTAAACTATTTCAAAACTCTTTATTTTGGCTGTTTTTGACACTTTTTTAAAAAAAATTATTTTTCTTGATTTCAGAGCAGGAGGAAGAGGGAGAGAGAGATAGAAACATCAGTGATGAGAGAGAATCATTGATGGGCTGCTTCCTGCACACCCCACACTGGGGTCTGAGCCTGCAACCCGAGCATACGCCCTGTCAGGGAATCGAATTGTGACCTCCTGCTTCACAGGTCGACACAACCATTGAGCCACGCTAACTGGGCTAGTTTGAACATTTTAATCCACATAAAACTAGACTTTATCTCAGCATACCTCTGGTAGTGAAATGAATACTTGGGGGAAGTGGAAGAAGGGAGGAAGCAGATCAAAAAGATAGACAAAGGTTGAATTAATATCTGCTGAATCATCAGTAAACCACGTAATTAAATCTTTACCATGATTTATTCGAGTTTTCTTTCTGGAGCAATCTCCATTGGATAGATTTTTTCTTCATCGCAGAAAACTCTCTTTGAATAGAGTGTATACAACATGAGAATGATAGTACTGACAAAGAATGATGGATAGTATGCTGTCCTCATATGAAAGAGCTAATGACATTTCACATTTTTAGCATTTTTTCGGTCATAATTTTTGATTTACAGTGTTCATTAATTTCTCACCTGGCCTTTTTGAAAGTGGAAAGGAATTAGAAAAGAGATAGTTTTAGACACCAAAGGTATGTGAGAAAACCTTTGGAAAGATAGGTCAGAGCCTGGGCAGTGTGGCTCAGTGGTTCAGAGTCGTCCTATGAACCAGGAGGTCACGGTTTGATTCCTGGTCAGAACACACGCCCAGGTTGTGGGCTTGATCCCCCAGTAGGGGGCGTGCATAAGGACTCAGTGTTAGGTTTCCTATGGAATGTAACCTTGAGGGGTTTTGATTGTGGAATAACTTCCTGTGTTCTCACCCTGCACATTTAGCATTGCCGACTCTCTTCAGAGCCCCACGTTTAGAGAGAGAGGAGAATGTGTCATTTTATTATGTCATTGAACGTTTTTTTAAAATGTCTCAATCGAATACGAATAGTTTAGTAACAATACTATCAGAAACTCTAATTTTACTTTTATTGATTGGAACTCTTAATTGCTTAAATTTAAAGAAATTATAGCGTATTACTTTGAAAGACATGCTTTAACAAATCGCTTTATTGTCAATGTGTGTTAATAGCTGGAAGATACTTTGTGGGCAGGATTAACCGATCAGCATGTCAAACTCCCCATGGGAATCACTGCAGAGAATCTTGCTTCGCAGCATAAAATAAGCAGAGAAGACTGTGACAAATACGCCCTGCAGTCCCAGCAGAGGTGGAAAGCCGGTCAGTGAAATAGGACATTATAACTGTTCATAGAAGGAAAACTATAGGGGGCGGGTAGGGGGCTTGGTGAGATGGATGAAAAGGGGGTCAAAAAGTACGAACTTTGAGTTATAAATAAGTTCTGGGTATATAATGTACTGCACGGTGACTAGTTAATAATATTGTGTTGCATATTTGATAGTTATGAGAAATCTTAAAAGTTCTCATCACAAGAAAAAAAATTGGTATCTTCCTCCTGGTGACAGATGTTAACTACACTTAATGTGATGATCATTTTGCTATATACCCAGATACCGAATTATTATGTTGTATACCTGAAACTAGTATAATGTTATATGTTAATTACACCTCAATTTTTAAAAACTAGGAAGGATTTTTATCGTTTCAGATAATGTTCATATAATAATATTAGTTTAAAATTGTATCTTTTGAAAGTTAACATTTTTTTGTCATTTGTTTTCAGATGACTTAGATTTTCGATTAATGATTGTAACACTAACTGGGAACGTCTCTTTGTAATACATTCATACTATCTAAAAAGTGGTACTGTTAACTGGCTCTACCATCCTGGTACTGTTGCCAGTAGAACACTCAGAGAGCTATGATAAGCTGTTAGAGATGATGGCTCACTGGGGCGACTGGGACAGAGAGGATGTCCTCCTCCATAAGTCAGGTTATATTCACAAGGCGGGGATCGTGTGTTTGGAAAAGACACATTGGGTATCCTTTTATGCTAATTGAGAATCATCACACCTGCCTGGGAGACTTAGAACAAGTCCAAGACCCTGGTTCTGGTGCCCCAGGTAACACCGCACACAGTCATAGTTCTGTTCTCGGTGTGGGAGTTGGTGTGGGGAGTTGAAGAAATCTGTTAGTCTTCTGAGAAAGATTTTTAAAATTAAACTCCTACAAACAAGTGGAAACTCTTATTTAGGGCATTAACTATTTACTTGGAGTAGAAAGGATAAAGTCCATCTTGGCATTTCAGAGGGGTAAATGGAGTGGTGAGGCCCTCCGAGTCTCCTGAGTTTCTTAGTTACACATTTAAAGTGGAAGGCTGTTGGTCTAGAGGGCAGGAGTTATTAGTTCTGTTCTAGTTTTGCCACATACATCTTATCCGACCTCAGTTAAGTCATTTATTCACTGAGCATCTGTAAAATAGAGATAAATATGTATCTCTAAAAATAGCAAGAAAACGTATTTGCTTTCCCTGTTTCCCTAATAGAGTTGTTTTGAAAACCAACTAAGGGAAACGCTTAGCCTGTTGTAAAGTGTTATCAAAAGTAAGGTGGTATTCCTGATGTATCCGTTTTTGAGGCTTTGGATTGCTATAGTCCACTCTAGTCGGCGGGGGTCGTGAGCTGTTTTACTTAGAACTGCCTCCGTAATCACTCCTAGAACTTCTTCAGGTTGCTTGTCATTAAATTTCAGGCATAGATTACTCGTGTGACATAGGCAGCTTGGTAACTTTTTTCTCATTGTGCTAAGAACACTTAACATGAAATCTGCCCTTGAAAACTTTTAAGTGTTTATTACATTATTGTACAACTTGACAACTTTTCAATTCTTATCTCACCCAGAGAAGGTTTTTAAAGGGCATTCAATCCATGTGGTGTCATTACACGTGTAGCTAACAAATACTGCTAGGATTTAGCAGCACCTTGTAAAGAAAAAACGTTAGTAAAAAATAAAATTATAATTTTAAAAGGTGAAAAATGCATCTGCATAGAAACTTGATAGTATATTAAATTCTCCAATAGGCAAGGTAAGTTATCCTATATAACAAAGAGCTAATATGCACATGGTCGTCACGCCCTCGAGCCCCTGGCACCGGGGGACCTGAGGCTGCGCCCCCCGCCCTGCGGGGCTTGACAGGGGTGGGGTCATCCGGGTCTGGGTCTGACAGGGGCGAGGTCAGCCGGGTCTGGGTCTCTTATAAGTAATAAAGGCTCATATGAAAGTAGGCTGTGAGGAAAAGGCGGACCAGAAATTAAATGGAAGGGTATGTTTGACTTAGTTTCTTTTCTTTTCCCCCATTCTTATATTCCTTCCACTATTTCAGCTAATGATGCTGGCTACTTTAATAGTGAGATGGTGCCAATTGAGGTGAAGACAAGGAAAGGAAAACAGACCATGCAGGTGGATGAGCATGCCCGGCCCCAGACAACCCTGGAGCAGTTAAATAAACTCCCGCCCGTGTTCAAGAAGGAGGGGACCGTCACTGCGGGGAACGCGTCGGTAGGCAGCTTCACAGATGCTCCTGAATTCTTCCCAATTTTTGATGCAAAATAATCATGTAATATCTTTCAGGTACTTTTCATGCTAGTCTTTAGTTACGTAGCTTAAACTAATCAAGCTCATATTCTATTAATTTGCGTTTTTGTAGTTCAAAATATTTTCGGTAGATGCCTTTATATTTCCATTTCATAGTCTTTTCAAAACATTAGAAGGAAATCTACCTGGTTTATTATTTTAGTTTTCATGATTTTTTTCTTTCTCATATATACAATTCATCAGATTTCTCCTGGTACCTACCTGCATCAGGCTCTAGGCTTTTCCATGGCATTCTTTCCATTCATGTTCTGCGCCTGAAACAATCTCTTTAATCCAGCACTCGTATAAATTATGGCACTGCTTCCTATGTAATGCCATAACCCTAATAGTGCTGCTTCACTTTGATTTACTGGATTCTGTGCCCTCTAGTTAATCTTCTGTTTTTGTTTCCAAGGGGGTGTCTGATGGTGCTGGAGTTGTCATCATAGCTAGTGAGGATGCTGTTAAAAAACATAACTTCACACCACTGGCACGCGTTGTGGGCTACTTTGTGTCTGGCTGTGACCCCTCTATCATGGGTATTGGTAAGTTGGTAGTTACATACACTGGTTCTGCTCTATTTCTGGAGCTAAGTCTTCTTTGTCATTCTCATTCCAGAAACAGTAGTCAAATCAAGGTCAGTTGTGGAAAAGAGATTGATAATCAGTCTTTTAAACAACCAATCTGCCGCCTTGACCAGTTGTTCTTGGTGGTTAGCTCTGCGGTCCTTGCATCGAAGGGGTGTGGATCGATTCCCAATCAAGGGCATGTACATGAGGGGTAGGTTGGATCCCTAGCCCTCCATGTGCAGGAGGTCACCAGTTGATGTTTCTTCCTCATATCGCTGTTTCTCTTTCTCTCTCCTTCCCTCCCTCCTTTCTTCCACTCTCTCTAAAAAGCAATGGAAAAATTAACCTCAGGTGAGGATTAACCACAAAAGAGAAAGACAGACAGATTGCCACGCACAGCGCCTCCTTTAGATGTGTCTGGTCTGGGAAATGGACCTTGGGAGCTGGTTTGGAGGTTCAAGCAGGAGAGCACAGCTATACATCTGCCCTTGACTAAAGAATGGTCTCGTCCTCTCTCAAGGAAGTCGTCCTCCTCGGCCAAGTGCACAGCCTTGGAAGGGATGCACATGGGGCAGAGAGGGAGGAAGGGGAGCCTGCCTCGCCAGCCAGATCAACCCTGGCGATCAGTGGGGTGACAGATGTTGCAACCAGGTCGCCCTCACATCTGTTGCTGAATTTTAATAGTTCCTGTCATCATTCTCTGGGAAAATGGAGCCAATTAGGTACCTCACAAAAATAAAATTAGTGCCCAAAGGTTCTGATCTATTCCATCCGTACCCTCATACCCCAAGGAGATATCTGCCCTGGGTTTAGATTCAGATTCTTCATAGGCCCAAAGACTTTTTTCATGAACTGAGGCCATTTTTTACTAAATGGGTTTTGAAGTAGGTCCCCAGATAGAAAGGGGATGCCTCGCTGCTGAGCTGCCTTCTTAAAGATCCTTCAGTGTGTCAGCCTCCAGGTCCTACTCAGACAACACCACTTACGCTGATGTGGGACTAGGTTAATACCCAACACATTTGCTGCTGTGTCCTGCACAGAATTTCTAAGAAAATTCACTGTGTTGTGAATTATATCACCAAAAACTGCAGACTATGTAAACATCTGTTAAAAAGTCAACCTTTTCCTCCTACAGCCTTAAAGTGTATTAGCTCTCATCTACCTGCTGTCACCAAAACGTACCAGTAACTTTGTCATAGAGATGAAAGGTAGCTTGAAAAATTAAATATCTATATATCATTATGGCATTTATCACTTCAGCATCTAGAGCAGTGGTTCCCAACAGCAAATGATCATCAAAATTCACCCATTGCACCTAGATGGTTTTGATGACCAATCAGATTTATCTGATAAGGACAAGTAGTTATTTTATAGTTCCCTTTCAGTTTAGCCTCACTTAATAGGTTCTGATATATTGACATAATGAGTAAGCAAAGAAAGTGTAGTTGGCCTTCCTTCTATTCCAGGGCCTGGGTATTTCCCTCTTAGTATAGGGAATGCATTGTGGAAGGAATATTCTTTTCCCTCCAGGCTTGACCACAGCTGTACATGCCAGCTGTCCTACAGGGTCAGATGTCCCCAGACAGGCCCTCTCTCGGTGGCAATGTAGAATCACACAAGTACTCACGTGAAGAACACTGAATCAGTAAGCAGGGAGAAGAGGTAATCGAGTGTCTGGTGGGGATGGATTCGTCAGCCTAATGTCTAAGAATAATTGTTCCTTCATTATGCAGTTATTCTACATATACCAATCCTTAGTCCTGCAGAGTGGCTGCAGACCCAGACAGAAGGGGGAAAGCCACTGTGTAAACGTACCTCAGCTTTTTATCCACTTTTTAACTGCTTCCAGATCTTTTGTTATGTTAATCCTCACCTGAGGATATTTTTTCCGTTGCTTTTCAGAGACAATGAGAGGAAAAGAGAGAAATATTGATGTGAGAGAGACACATAGACTAGTTGCCGCCCTCATGCACCAGACCAAGGGCAAACCAGCAGCCCAGGTACATGCTCTTCACCGGGAATCAAACCCTTGACCCTTTGGTGCACGGGCCAAAGCTCTAACCACTGAGCAGTGCTGGTCAGGGCTGCTTCCAGATTTTGGCTATCTAATCTAATGAAAGTAATATGCAAATTGACCCTCACTCCAAGACACCTAAGCCACACCCACCAGCCAATCAGCGACTATGTAAATTAGCCCAGCCAAGATGGCAGTTAATTTACACACAGGCGGGAGCGAAGACTGAAGACAGCCTAGAAGGAAGCCAAGTGCTGCAGAAGAGAGCGAAGTGGCAGAGAAGGGAAGGAGCAAGGCAGCAGAGATGGGAGGGAGCGAGGCAGCGGAGAAGGGAGCAAAGCCTGCCTCGCGGGCTTCACTCCCTTCTCTACTTTGCTCCAGCTCAGGAAGCCGCTATTCTTACAGGAATCTTCCTGCAATGGGCCTCTAGTTGTAAATAACACTGCAGTGAATACAGGTCTCACTTTTTGTTTCTTTATTGTTACACCATTTATTAATGTGCTTTCAAGGTAGCAAGATTTGTGGCAACTACCAGCTGCACATTATTTACCTGTTTAGTAAAGATGGAAAAACTTGATGCATAAATATAAGATGAAATGGATTTTGTGCTAATATAGGTCCTGTCTCTGCCATTACTGGTGCATTGAAGAGAGCAGGGCTCGGCCTCAAGGACATGGATATGGTAGAGGTAAGTATTCTATTTTTTTCAACATGACTAACCCACCAACTTCTAGAACTTAAATGGCTTCAGTTTGGTATTTTATAGCTCTTTCTGTTTAAGTACTGTTAGCCTTTCCAAATGATGTACATCTAAATAAGTGTTACTTTCATTACATGGCTTATATTGGTACTTTTCCTTACCTGATTAAAATGTTTCATTTATATTCCAATAATTAAAACAGCCTGATTTTTCCTACTAACGTATAAATTCCTGGAAAAACATTAGGACCTTATGACTTCATTACATTTTAGACTGTTACGTGCTTGCTGAATTGAAGTGATTTTTATGTAAAGTGGGGGAGAAATAAGTAACTTTAACCCCATTGTATGGATTAAAGTGAAAAATGCAAATAGAGAATTGACCTAATAGTAAAACAATTATCTGGTGCCAAATCTAGAAGTTTCTTGTCCTTCCCCAAGTTAAGACGTCCTCCCCTCCCCAAAATTTATCTTGGCTTTTAGTTATGGCTTGCTTTGGGATGTACCTATGACAGTGTTTAGAAAAACTTTAAAAATTCTGTAAACTTAAATGTATTGATTTCTTTAAATATTAGTTTAGAACAAAGGCATCTGAGGATTATGTATATTCTACATTTGGGGAATATTTGAAAATTTGAAATAATTATGTCTCTCTGCTTGACATTGGTAAATAATTAATAGAACAAAGAAAATCTCTACTTAAATTGGTAGCAAATGGGCGTTTTCCCTCTGTGTGATTTCCTCTGTGGTAATCTCACCCCAAAGGCAATAATCCACAGTTCAGAGCCTCCAGGGGGCTGCTTACTTACCACATTTGTATCAGGAAATAGGCACCACTAAATTTCTGACTTCAGATTTCATACCTAAACTCTATTGAAATATATCAGCTCTGCAAAGCTATTCGTTATCATTTATCTATATATATAAAAGCCTAAGTGTCTTTTACAACTGACCAGTTGACAAGTCGCTATGATGTGCACTGACTACCAGGGGGTAGATGCTCAATTCAAGAACTGCCCCCTGGTGGTCAGTGCACTCCCACAACCAACCTTCTGCAGCCAGCCAAAACTCCCAGCCCCTGAGTGACCTGATCAGGACTGGGTGAGACAGGCCCTGATTGGCCTGATCACCAGCCAGGCTGAGGAACACCACCCACACATAAATTCGTGCACTGGGCTTCTAGTAGATGTATAAGTACTCAAGGACATAGCGCTTAACACCCTGCTATGATTGTCTTTGGAACATTTGATGATTATGTGGTGGTTTTTTCTTAAGTTCAAAAGCCTAGTTTCACAACATATTCTAGGATTCTTAGTACCTCCTTGAGCAGGACTGTATAAAATGGAAAACTAATGTTGACTCTAAGGACAAATAGAGCACCATCTTGAGAGAAAATAAAATATAGTAGGAAAGAACACAAGATTCCATTTTGATCCCAACTCTAGACACATTATCTTTCTTTTGTTTTCTTTATTGATTAAGGTATTACATATGTGCTCTGATCCCCCCTTGGCCCCCCCCCAACCCCCACTCATGTCTTCACCCCCCTGGTGTCTGTGTCCATTGGTTATGCTTATATGCATGCATACAAGTCCTTCGGTTGATCTCTCCCCCTTACCCCCACACATTACCTTTCTTAAAATCACTTTTCTTATCTGTAAAATTCCCTCAGATCACATGAAAATATAGTCCTTAAAAACTTGAAGTAAGGTCATTCTCATAGCCAGCCTTATAAAGTGTGATACAATATGATACTTTTCCGTTCTACCACATTTTGACATAGTAATCATTCCTCTTATGTATCTGATTCTGAAGGTTTATTCTTAATTACCTATACGTCTCTTCTTGGAAACATGGGTAATAATACTGGGGAGTAATAATAATGGCAAGCATTTTTTATGTACTTGCCATGTGTCAGGTATACACTAGACACTTAATACCTATGATTTAACTTAACCTTGACAATAACCTTAGGATGATACTACAGTCACATTTTACTACTGAGGAAATTTGAGTGTCAAGAGAGCTCGAAGAACATGCATGCAGTCAGGGATTAAATCACCTGTCTAGCCCCAGAACCTATGGGCTCTGTAGTAACCCCTGGCCTCTGGTTTCACTTAACAATATTGCTGAGGACTCCTTTTTCTAAGGGGCGCATTTGACTGCAAATACCATTTTCAAACCTGATGTTTTTACAAAGAACAACTAAAAGTAAATTAAAACAACTTTGCAAGGTAATTTAAATAGAAAAAGTATATACAACAAGCAAAATTACCTATCAAGAGTACTAAACAATTCTCAGTTAAAAAGCAGTTTGTGGCCATAGCTGGTTTAGCTCAGTGGATAGAGCATTGGCCTGCGGGCTGCAGGGTCCTGGGTTCAATTCCCAAGGGCACATGTCTCAGCTGCAGGCTCTACCTCCAGCCCTGGTTGGGGCCTGTCTGGGAGGCAACCAATCAAGGTCTCTCTCACATGGATGTTTCTCTCTGTCTCTCCCCTTTCCTTCCATTGTTTTGAAGGTAAATGAAGCTTTTGCTCCCCAGTACTTGGCTGTTGAGAAGAATTTAGGTCTTGACCCAAGTAAAACCAATATCAATGGAGGAGCCATTGCTTTGGGTCACCCATTGGGAGCATCTGGATCAAGAATTATTGCACACCTGGTTCACGAATTAAGGTACTTGCTAGAAACTATTGTATCTCAGATTTGCCTCTTTCGTAGACGTGCATGGATTAGGGTTCTCCAGAAACCCCAACATGTTCATTCTTCCTCAGGTCCCCCTCGCACTGCTTCTCACCAGGAACAAGTTACATGGGACCCCTTTTCAGGTGACCTTAGAGATGAGTCCATTGACTTGTTAGCGGCTGTGCTCTTGGCACTGTGAGGGGTAGATAGCCCTCCATCTGCAGTGCCCTATTTCCAGGAGTTCTGGCAAGCCCTGCATCCAGATCTCAGCAGGGGAAGGCAGCAGGTTGACCATCAGTGCTTTCCACACTGTATTGGCCTCCAGACTCCTCCGCCTGGCTTCATAGATCATGTCCGTGCCAAACCTATTGAGCCTGCGGGCCAGCAGCAGGTCCGTACAGTACGCTGCCGCATGATGTGTCGGGCCAGCCTGCACACCGCACTTGGGGAGTTCGTGAGCATAGGCTGCCCAGGCTGTCATATCTCCTGTGCAGACATAAGCAGTCTGACAAAGGATACTTCTGTTGACTACACAAAATGTTATCCTGTTTTGGATGTGTTATGCTTATTTTTGTCCTGGATTACCAGCATTACCAGGCATAATAATCAGTTTTACCCTCTCATGGACTTCTGTGTTTCACTTGGAATCTCTAGAAGTAGGCCTTATTCTGGACAATTTTAACAAACCCTCATGCTGTGGATGAGGGACCCACATCCCAGCTTGCCACCCCTACTTTAAAAAGAAATCCATTTTTCCTAATTCTTTCTCTTGTTGTGACTATAAACTAATATTGAGGAGTGAGGGAAACATTGAGACTATGGTCTGAATGCGAATGAATAATGCATTTGTGACCATCAGTAATTCTGTTTAATTAATTATCTAATTACCTTCATCAATTCTTTATTTGAGTAGAGTTCAACCACCGCTTTCTTCCATAGGCGCCGAGGCGGGAAGTACGGCATTGGGTCGGCTTGCATTGGAGGTGGCCAGGGCATCGCAGTCATCGTTGAGAGCATGGCCTGAGAGCATGGCACCTGCCGTGGCCCACTCTGACTTCCTGGGCCAGGCCCAGCGACCCGGTGACCTTGGGAACAGCTGCAGAACTGGCCATGCCCCCCACGGAAAGTGATTGAGTTTCACATAGGGAAGGTGAGGAGAGACTCGTTTCCTGTGACTAGAGCCTGTGCCAGAATAAGTTCTCTCAGATTTACACCGATACTTGTACTTCTGAACTAAAATCCAGCTACACAAGGCCTTCAAAGGAGTTGTATCCTTGCCAAATAATCACCATTTATGCCTTAGATAATATCTCAAGGAAATTGAATAAATATTGCCTAAACTCAGCTAATCCTTTCCTGTCATTACTTATGTTTTTTAAAATGTTACTTGTGGTAAAATACACATAGCAAAGTTTACCGTCTTCACCGTTGTTAGTGTCGTCAGTGGCATTAGGTGCACTCACATGGTTGTGCAGCCATCATCATCACCCATCTCCAGAACTTTTTCCATTTTGTATAGAAACTATGTTGCTATTAAACAATAACTCCCTGCCCTGGTTGGTATGCTCAATGGTTAGAGTGTTAGGCTGGGTACCAGCGGGTCATGGGTTCGATTCTCGGTCAAGGACACATACCTGAGTTGCAGGTTCAATTCCCAGCCCCAGTTCGGGGCACATGTGGAAGGCATCCAGTGGATGTGTCTCTCGCACATTGACGATTCTCTCCCTTCTCTCTCCCCCTCACCCCGCCCATTCCACTCTCTCTAAAAATCAGTGGGAAAAATAGCCTCAGGTGAGGATTAACAAAACAAAAGAAAAAAAGCCCGACCAGAGGTCATGGTTGTATTCCCGGTCATAGTCAGGGCACATGCCAGGTTGGGGCTCAATCCCCAGTAGAGGGTGTGCTGGAGGCAGCCGATCAATGATTATATTTTCATTCAACATTGATGTTTCTATCTCTCCCTCCCCCTTCCTCTGAAATCGCTAAACATACACATTTAAAAAAAAACAACTTCCCATTCCTCCCTCCATGCAGCCCCTGGCAACCATCAATCTACTTTAAGAATTTGACTGTTGTAGGTATCTCCTGTAAGTGGAGTCAAACAGTATTTGTCCTCTTGTGACTGGCTTATTTTATTTAGCGTAATGTCCTCGAGGTTCACTCATGTTGTAGCATGTATCAGAACTTCTTTTTTCTAAGACCGAATAATATCCCATTACATGTATATGCCACATTTTGTTTATCTGTTCGTCATCTATGAACATTTAGGTTGCTGCCACTTCTTAGCTACTGTGAATAATGCTGCTGCAAACATGGCCTTGCTTTTGGTTCTTTTGGGAATACATCCAGAAGTGGAATGGCTGGATAATATGGTAATTCTATTTTTAATGTTTCTAGGAATTGCCATAATGTTTTCCATGGCAGCCGTACCATGTGACACTGCCATCAACATATACAAGGGTTTCAGTTTTCCACATCCTCACCAATACCCGATATTTTCTGCTTGTTTTTATAAGAACCATCTTAATGGGTGTGAGGTGATATCTCATTGCAGTTTTGAGTTGCATTTCCCTAATTATAGTGATTTGAGCATCTTTTTCTCGGCTTATTGGACACTCGTGAGGTTTTTTTGTTGTTTTTTTTTGTTTGTTTTCTTTTGGAGAAATACCTATTTTAAGTCCTTTTCCTGTTTTTTTTTTGTTTTGTTTTTAAACTGGAGTTGTTTATTTTATTATTGCATTGTCTTGTATTATTTTTGTAAGTATTTTGAAAACAAGTTTAATTTGTGTGTTGAGTGATATTCATAATCCATCCTGAGATAAATGTCCACAGAGCAAAATTACTGAATTTAGTCTTGATATTAATAAATGATATACTAGATTCTTTTCTTAAATAATGACAGTGCAGATTATGTATTTTAAGTCTTCAAATACATTTGAGCGGAAACAGCTTCCTTAAGGAAGATTTATGTTCATTTTAAGGACCATATTTTTAAGTGGAAAGTATGAGACTGAGAAGACGCTAAAAATCAAGCCTCAGAAGAAGGCAGGCAACACCCCTTCGCTCCCCCCACCAGCACTTCCAGCCTCAAAAAGGAATGCTGTCCTCTGTGTCTGTTACGTGGCCAGCTCGGGGTGAAATGAGACAGTAGAAAGTAGCTATTGTAAATCACTGGGCTTTTGCTCAAGTTTTGAAAAGCTGAATTGAATGCCACTGGGGCCACCCACTGCAAAGAGTTTGGAGGTTCATCTGAATTACCCCTCGTTCTCACTCCTCTTCTGCACACACCCTTAACCTAGTGGTTCTCAACAGGGGACAGTTTTATCCCCAGGGGACACTTGGCAATATCTGGAGGCATGTTTGGTTGTCTTGACGAGGGAGGGGGTGCTCTGGCATCTGGTAAGCAGCACAGCTCCTGCAACAGTCACCTGGCCCGAAAGGTCAGGAGTGCTGCTGTTGAAAATACTGCTTTCACCCTAATTCCACATCCCTCCTCAGGTCACCGCCCCATTCTGTTTGCTTACATACCTACATAGGGATATGAATATATACACACACACATTTTTTTTTTTTTTTTTAGAGAGACATTGACTTGTTCCATTTATTTATACATTCACTGGTTGATTTTTGTATGTGCCCTGACCAGGGATCAAACCTACAACCTTGGGGTATCAGGATCACACTTCACCCAACTGAGCTACCTAGCCAAGGCATACACACACATATGTTTTAATATAAAAATATTTAGCTTTCCAAATTCTCCTGTTGTGATTACATATAAACCAATATGCAGGATCATGGAACAGGTCGGGAAGGTGAGGTGAATGGAAATAAGTAATACAAACATAACCATCATCTACACTAATAAAAGAGAAACATGCAAATTGGTCATCACTCCGCTACACCCACCAGCCAATCAGGATGCGTATGCAAATTAACCCAACAAATATGGCAACACCCATAGTGGCCAGGCAGTGCTTGGGGCTGCTGGGTGCCAGATGGGAGACACAAACACAGGGAGGCCGGCACTGAGCAGACCCAAGCCCCACCACCTTGGTGCTGGGGCTGCTGGGGGTCGGATCAGAGGCACAAACCCAAGGCCCACCACCGTGTATCTGGGGCTGCTGGGGGCCTGATTGGAGACAAACCTGCAGGGAGGCCGGCACCCAGCAGCCCCAAGGCCCACCACCGTGGCGCTGGGCTGCTGGGAGTTGGATCAGAGACACAAACCTGCAGGGGGCCATGCAACCAGCAGCACCAAGCCCTGCCACCGTGGCACTGGGGCTGCTGGGGGCTGTGTCAGAGACACAAACCCATAGGGGCCGAGGCAGAAGTGGTTAGAGGTGATTAGGCAAGCAGGGGAGAGCAGTTAGGGGGATCAGACCAGTAGGAGAGAGCAGTTAGGGGGATCAGACCGATAGGGGAGAGCAGTTAGGGGGATCAGGCCAGCAGGGGAGAACAGTTAGGGGGATAAGGCTGACAGGCAGGTGAGCTGTTAGGAGCCAGAAATCCTGAGGGGTCCCAGATTGGAGAGGGTACAGGCCATGCATGAATTTTGTGCACCGGGCCTCTAGTTAGAGTATAAGCTCATAAGCAGGGATGGCATCAACATACCTCATGGATAAGCCTGGTCACTCTTGTCCTGTGGTCCCAGGTCCCCACGTAGTCATCAGCCCTGCCCCACAGTGCAGCTTCAGACCAGCGGCCCCGCCTTTCACAGAGCCCTGTGCTGTTCTGAGGTTCATGCTCATCACTGACACCTCCCTGCCACTAGCTTTATTCCATCATCTACTGGCTTCCAGTTTGGATCCTGTCCTCCAGTGACTATATCATCGCTACCTCCTGCACCTCTTTTTTTTTTTAAATCATTAAATCATGTCTTAATTCTCAGAAACTTGAGTACCCAGTTGGTCAAGGGCCTCTCAGTGCCATGACCAAAACACCAGTAACATCTTTATCATCCTGTATCAGGTGCCTGCTCCCTTGGTCCCATCAGCAAACAGCTGTAAGGAGCCCCCTCCTAGGGAGTCTCCTGGCACAGTCCTTGGGAGAGGTTTATCGCTTTCCCCAACGAGGTCATGTGTGGCTTTATTTGATGAGTTCTATTTTATTTTCTATGTAGTTATTTCTAATGGATAGCTTTTGGATAGTATGCATCTAACCAGCTTGCTGAGCCCTTTTATTAGTTCTAATCATGTAAACAATATCTCATTTATTTTTATTATCTTAAAAATCAAATGACAGTAAGAATCTATAATAATAAAGGCATAATATGCTAATTAGACCAGACATCCTTCCAGACGAAACTGGGGCTGCAAGGAAAGCCCAGGTCCCGGGTGCCTGCTGGGGCCGGAGGGAAGCCAGTGCCAGCAGCCGGGGGAAGGAAGGCCTACTCTTGCACAAATTTCATGCATCGGGCCTCTATTCATATCTACTCTAATAAAAGAGTAATATTGAAATTGACCGTTTCTCTGGGACGCCTAAGCCATGCCCACCAGCCAATCAGAGTGGCTGTATGCAAATGAACTCAGCCAAGATGGAGGTCGGCAGCGCAACCACGGAGACGGGTGCAGCACAGGCAGCAGGGTGGGTGGGCCTTGGGGTGGGCAGGTACAGGCCGGGCTGAGGGACCCTCCCAGTGCACAATATATTGTGCACCGGGCTCCTAGTACTAGTATAAAACCAAGTCCATCTTCCTTTTGCAGAGCAATTATTTTATAGTTTTCTCACTTTACATAATAAGTTCCATCTTTTCCACCTTCATGGCAGCGGGAGGGGATTTGTAAATGCCTAACTAAATCAAATGGCTTAAGATGTAGGATGAGAGCACACATGTGTGAAGGTACCCTAAAAGGAAGGCCTTTGTGCCCTAACCCGTTTGGCTCAGTGGATGGAGCATCAGTCTGTGGGCGGAAGGGTCCCAGGTTCAATTCTGGTCAAGGGCTGGATCCCCAGTAAGGAGCATGCAGCAGGCAGCCGATCAATGTTTCTCTCTCATCAGTGCTTCTAACTATCTCCCTTCCTCTTTGTAAAAATCAATAAATATATATATATATAATTTTTAAAAGGAATGCCTTTATAAATGAGAAATAATTGAAATAGTAAATTATAACTGTCCTTTCCCTTTTTCTCCATCTCATTTTTTATTTTTAAAGTGAATCCTGGGTTTTCCTAGGTTGGGTTGACTTGCCATGGGAGTCCAGCAGCTTGCCCAGGGACACTTCCCCCCTAGGTGGCACCACAGGCCTGCGCGGCCTCCAGCCCTTGCGCAGCAGCACCTCGAAGAAGCTTCTCTAGCAAAGTTGGCTGAACTCTTGGTCTTTCTCTCTTCCCAGGAGCTGAGGAGGGGAGCGGGAGCCCACCCTGGGGAAGCCCTGGCAGCAGGGGAGGGAGCACCTGCTCCACCCACTGGCCCCGGCCGATCCCTCCGGCCAGGAAGCTGCCCTCTTCCTCCTCCGGGGAAACAAAGCAGAGGCAAAGCCCCAGAGCAGAGGAGTCCGGGGCACAGCCTTGGGCTGCAGGGACGGACCATAGGACCATAGGCACTGCGGAGGCGCTGAGCCCGTGCTGCGGGCAGGGGGAGTGGCTGGGGACAGTTGGTAGCAGCAGAGGCAGTGGGACCGCATCCTGGTGTTCCCCACGCCTCGCCCGCCCTCCTGGACACTGGGAGCCCGAAGGCCCCTCTTCTTCACTCTGGACCTTGTATTTCCGTGTCCCCAGTTGCCCTCGCCTTCCACCTGCTGACAGAGGGAGGGCCGTAGGAGCTGCTCGTATCCTCCCTCCTCACCATTCAAGGACATCTGCTGATGGGCTGTAACCAGTAAGGGTCAGGCGGTGGGAGCCACTAGGACGTACAGATGGAGCACAGACACGTGGGGAGTTCTGTGTCCTGTGCCCCAACCTCACTTCCCTGGAAGGAACCCCGCCGTGGACCACCCCCTCCCTGCCCTTTCCCCCCTTTCCCCGCGCCCAGTGCCTCAGTAAAGAAACAGGCTGAGGGAATGAGCCTCGAATAACTAACTGATGAACTACGATGGCTCTGTTTACAAAGCATCAAAAAACAAGAAAAAAAAGAGCAGACCATTTAAGGGCTCCAGTGTCTGAATCTGACCACTGAGAAGCCCCTCCGGCCTTCCCGGGCTCTCAGTGCCCTGACGACCAGTAGGGGACGCTGTGCAGGTGGGAGGCAGAGAGGGTAGTTCCCTCCTGGAGAGATGCAAGAAGGCTCCTCTGCGTTCCATCTCCACGGGGCTGAGGGGGACTTCTGAAAAGGGCCCTGTGCTTCCCAGCCAGGGGGCGGCCTGCAGGTCCTGGAGGGATCCTATGGGAAAGGCCGGAAAGGATTACCTGCAAGACGGTGGCGAGTCTTAGGCTCCCTGGTCAGGACTCCAAAAGTCGGAGAAAAGAGAGTCCGGTCCCACTGAGAATGGAGGAAGGGTGTGTGTGTGTGTGTGTGCTTTATTTTGCTTGTGAAGAAGTTTGCATGGAGAAAGTGGGCTCTGAGACGGACCCGAGGTTAGAATGGGGCTGTTGCTGTGGTGATTGACTGTATCCTGCTCGGGATACTGCACCCAACGCTCCTGCTGCAGGCTTCTCAGCAGAGCCTTCCACCGCCTGCCTTCCCCTCTGCCCCTGGGCAGCTCTGGGCTGGTGCCCCCAGGCTGGCCCATCGCAGAGGGTGTGGGCGGTGCAGGTCTCAGCAGCTCCCCCTCCCGGCTCCTGCCCAGCGGAAACACCCATGACTTGACCACCGGCCCTAGGAAGACCCTGGGGAGAGGCAGAACACTCCCAAACCCACAGGCCCGGGATGGAAGGCCCAGGCCTGCAGGGACCCCAGCCCCCAGGAGCCAGCTCCATGCTCAGGCCTGGGCTCCTTCTCCAGCCCTGGATCCGACCGTCCGTCCTGAGCATCTGTCGGCCTCATTGCCCACAGACTTAGGGAGCTGCTTCCAGTAACTGTGAAAGCAGGGAGAAGGCTCCTCACCAGCAACATTCCTGTGAGTTTAGTTCATTCTAAAGGAAGATAAAACCACTGCACCCAGAGGCACAGGCTGTGCCTGGCAGGGGGAGAGGGTAGACCGCCTGGGCGTGAAATCCCATCATCTGAAGCCTGGAAGGCCTGACCCCCATCTCACCTAGAGAGCCTAGACCCAGAGAGGAAGTGGTTTGCCCAAGGCGCCAGGCCAGCTGGAGGCATGGGGCTCCCCAGCCCAAGTGGAATGCCATTATGCCCCTGGCAGCGGTGTTTTATCTTGTAGGATTGTTGTTCGGTAAGTTCTCAGATCTCATCCCTGACCTCCCAGGACGCCTTTTACAGCTGAGCAGAATGCAGTGGAATATAACTCAGAGTCACTCCTGAAACTTCCTGAGACTCCTCCCAACATCCCACTCTTGGACACCCGTTCCCCGGAACACCAAGCCCAGACTTCTGACATTAAGAACTTCAACCAGGGCCCTGGCCAGGCAGTTTAGGTGGTCAGAGCATTGTACCGATGTACCAAGGTCCTGGGTTTGATCCCCAGTCCGGCACATACAAGAATCAACCAATAAATTCACAAATAAGTGGAACAACAAATTGAAGTCTCTCTCTCCCTCTCTCTCTCAAATCAATAAATAAAATATGGGGCGGAGGAGAATTTCAGCAAGTCTACTTCCACCGGATCCTGCTCCTGCTCTTCCCAGAAAAGCCACCCTGATTTCCATTAAGCCTGAGAAATCCTAAGTGCCTGTGGGTGGGTTTCTCTCTGTGGTCGCTTACTCGGGGCGGGGGAGCGGTGGGGGGCATGCTGCTTTCTGAGAGCCCTGGTGTCCTGAGCAGCTGTGCTAAGAGCCACTCAGCAGCAGCCCCACCCAGACCTGCTGGGGGGTGGGGAGGGGAGGGGGCAGACAGAAGGGTGTTTGGTTATCACAAGGCCATCCCCTGGGGGCTTGGGGCGTTAAGGAGGACGTGGGAAATCTGTCCTCAGCCAGGCCAGGACAAGGAAAGGAAATGCTTAGGCTTCCTGGTTAGAGGTGGGGGTGAAGAGAGAGAGAGGAGAGCGGGTGAGGAAGGGGCTGAACAGGGCAGGGAGTCAGAAAGGGAAGGAGGGGCCAGTCCAGTAGGACTGCAGCGGGCATGAGGGCTGCGCTGGGTGGGCAGCCAGGTCTCTAAGGACAAAGAGCCTCTCTGCCCGCCTGGCTGCTTCGCCAGGACTTGCATTTCACTCACTTCCTCTGTCCCCTCCCCCCGTCCCAGGGGCAGCCCCTTCTCACCCCACCCTCAGTCCCCACCTGGCACCCGGCGCTTCACTCTCTGGGCGCTTCTGCCAGCAAAGACCCAGTCACACTGGGAGCTAACCAGGTGAGTCTCCCTCAGGCCTAACCTAAGGTGACCAGATTTTAACCTTGGTAAAGCGGGACACCATTGACTGGGTGTGTGTGTGGGGGGGGGGGGGTGTCTTTTTTTTTATTACTTAAAATATTACAAAGAGTAGTACATAATGTCTCTTTCCAAAAATCGAGATATTTTTAAAATGCCGTGGGACGCAGGACAAATTGTTAAAAATCCAGACTGTCCCGCCAAAAGAAGGACATCTGGTCACCTTAGCTAACCTCACCGGGGAACCTTAGCGATGGTCTGAACTGCTGCCTCAGTTTACTCATGAGTGGCTCCCAACTTTGATCCATAGGGTCAAGTTTTCACCCTCAAAATAATGGCACAGCTGGACCTGGAATGCTGGCCTCCTAGGGTGCACCGTTCCCCACGGGGCTATGCCACTGGGCTCTGTCCTCACCTGCACCCACTCTGCCTTGTGTGTGCACCTGTCAGCATGCGTCCACCCAGGGTGCTGGGGTCCCAGCACTGTAGCGATCGATCGTGGGCTGCCCTGCCACTCTGCCCCAGCTACGTGTTTGCTCACTGAGGACCTGGAAAGGCTAACCGACGGCCTCAATCCAAAGGTTCTTTCTAACAACCAGGCTCTGGGCGCTCAGATGAAAATGTTTCAATCAGCAGAGCCTTCAGGCTTCTCCAGATCCTCCTGCCTGGGCTCAGGGCTACCAGGTGCCACGGGAGGAGCCCCTCTCTCTTTCCTGGCATGGCCCCTCGCAACAAGAAAATAAAGGACCCCATGGTATGAGCGTGTGCATACATGTGAGTGTGTGCATGTGTATGCGTGTGTAGGGATCCCATCTGGGGGGGATAAGATCTCTGCCAGCCTGTTCAGCGGGGGCTGCCCCACCTCTCCCACCCCCACCTGGGACCATGAAGGCTGTGAGAAGCTCTTTCAACAACAAAGCACTTTCTTAGCCAGCGACACAGGTGACCAGAAGCAGATTCACTCGAGGCCCCAAGAGGAGGCAGCTGGAGCAGGCCACATCACGCCACATCACGCCCTGATTTCGGAAGCGGAGTGCCCCGCCCCCTCCAGAATCCCAGGGAGGCACCTGAGGAGGAAGCAGCTTTAAAGGTGAGAGCGAGAAAGAAAAGGATTTGCCTAAAACAATAGCTGGCATTTCCTGAGGCCTTGCTCCGGCAGACTTTCTGCGCTACCACCTCTGCGCAGGTTCTACTACTCTGTGTGTGCTTTTATGGGGGGTGGAGGGGGGACAGGCAGGGACTATTATGATCACCCCGCCTGGTTAGGTAAGAGCTCATTGGTGGTGGAGGCAGGATTTGAACGTGCAGCCAGAATGGCCACCAAGCTACCATTATCAGCAGATACTGCACCCAGAGGGTAAGTTCCCCTCACCCTGCCTTCGTCCCAGACAACCTGTCTTCTGTTGTACCCCAAGCCCTCCAGCCCCAGGAGCCTCCCTGTCTCAGCCCCAGCCCCACACAGGTGATGTGAAGGTCAGATTGTGAACTCCAGGCAGCTGGGGTCCATCACGTGCTCATTGAGGCCTGAAAGCCTGGCTTTCCCAGCTAAGCCAACCCCACAGAAACTGGGCTGTCGTTAAATCCTTACACACAGGAGACCCCCTCTGCCTCACCCAGCAGCAGCTCGGGGGGCTGACACAGGGCTGGGGTTTCCTGGCAAACTAAGTGTGAGAAATGCCAAGTTCAAGTTATAGGTTTCTGAACTGTAGGGTTTCTCAGAGTCTTTAACAGTCGAAATGCTCGCTGGCCATCTCTAAGGGGAGGAGGGAGTGTGCAGAATGGGAAGCTTCCTGAAGGGCTGTGGCCAGCAGTCCGATGGCAGGCCTTGCCAGCCCTGGCCAAAGGGCTCTGGGCTCCCAGCTAAGGCAGTGCACACCCCAGCCTTGCACAATGCCGGCCACAGTAAACAGGCAGGGGTAGCACGGGTGACGGGGATGACGCGACGGTGACGAGCACGTCTGTTTAGCAAATGTTTTCCTCTCGTCTTAGTTACATGGTTTGCTGGGAGGCGGCAGGGTTTGGCAGGCGTGATTCAACTTCCCAGGACAAGCACGTTTCAACAGTTGTGCAAACTCAACTTTGTGCTCAGGGCACTTTACCACGCATGCTCTCACCTGGTCTTCAGAGCGACCCTATGAGGTAAGCGGGCAGGGTAGTATGATGATGCCACCTCTCAATGGTTGCTTAACCCCTGCAAGCCTCAGTTTCATCATCTGTGAAATGGGAGAATACCTAGTCCTGCAGATGTGCTTTGAGAACTGAATGAGATAAAATGAGGAAGGAAGGCATAGGTAACCACATCTAAATTGAAATTATCTCTATTTTACAGATGCTAAAACCGAGGCTTGAGTTCAAGTGCCCACATGTTGCTAAGTGGGCCACTGAATCAAACATATTTTGTGACTGGATATATCTAATCACAAAAATGTTCATTTGCCCATCAACACTCTTGATCAAAATGTCTGAGTCAGTGGGGGCAGGCAGACAAGCCTGACTTTGGGGTGAAAAATACCAGATTTCTCTCTTCTTCTAAGATAATTAATGAAGAGGTAGTGGATCAAGACTACCAATGGATAAGCCACTAATTTTCTAAGTAACAGAAAGCTAGAGCTGTGGCTGGTTTGGCTCAGTGGATAGAGTGGACTGACGGGTCCCAAGTTCGATTCCCGTCATGGGCACATGCCTGGGTTGCAGGCTCGACCCCAGTGTGGAGTGTACAGGAGGCAGTCGATCAATGATCCTCCCTCATCATTGATGTTTCTGGCTCTCTCTCCCTCTCCCTCCTCTCTGAAATCAATTTATAAATGTAAAGGAAGCTAGAGAAAACCTTCATGGGCCTTTGCCAATTTAGTGAGTTTTATTATCCACCACATATCCAGTATCTGCAAGCCTTCTCTGCCCATACACCTTCTGACCGATACTCTCAGGAAAGGGTCAGAAATGCACATGAAATACTAATAATATATAAGCATGTACTTGGGGAAAATGTGTACTTTCACAGAAATGAAAGAATTAATTTAAAAAGCTCTCTTTTGATAGAAATCAGGACAGCGATGTCAGGGGGAAATTGGTTAGAAAAGAACATGAGGGAACCTTTTGGAGTGAATGGAAGTGTTCCACATTTGGTGAATGGGGTGGAGGTTATTACAACAGGTATATACAATTGTTGAAACTCATAAAACTGAACTCTTAAAGTCTGTATGTGTTATTATATGTAATTATCTATATATATATAAAAGCCTAGTATGCAAAGTGTCCCCTCTGGAGTTCAATTGGAAGACCAGGAGTTTGATTGCTCACTATGATGTGCGCTGACCACCAAGGGGTGATGTGGAATAAAGGAAGGCCCCTATCAGCCCTGATCACTGGCCAGGCCTAGGGTCCCTACCAGTGCAAGAATTTTGTGCACCAGGCCTCTAGTACTTCATTAAAAAGAATATTGGAAAAAGGATATGTTTTACAATAGCAACAAAAAATATAAAGAAAGAATGAATCTAACTAAAACTGTGTGATACTTTAATGGAGAAAAGTATGAAGCAATATTAAGAGAGATGAAAGACCTTAAATAGAGATACGCCAAGCGCATGGACAGGATGATCCAATAGCATAAAGTTGTCAATTTTGCCTACATTAATTTATGAATTGATTATAATGTGGACTGGAGACCTAAATGTCAAACAATAGCTTGCTGACCTCAGGAGAAAAGGCTTCTCCAGACAAATAACACGCGCAGGACCTTCCCTGGGCACACAGACTGTCTGCCAGGGACTGTGGAGGAATTACAGTTTCCCGGACTAAGGAGTGAGGTCCCCCGTGGCTGAGCTGCCCATGCTGTTTGTGGCGATGGCGGGGAGCCTGTCTCTGGGTTTGAAGTGACTCTGTTTCTCCCTGAGCACCCAACTCCGCTGCATGCTCCCCGCGCAGGCCAGCACTTCAGACCACGCCAGCACCGGTTCTCCTAGGGCAGCCGATGACGGGAAACTGTCCCAGGCAGAACTCCAATGTCAGCAAAGTCAGCTTTGGAGTCTTTACCTTCTTGCCCTGTATTTTTTTTTAAAGGGATAATATATCTTTTTTAAAATATATTTTATTGGTTTTTTACAGAGAGGAAGGGTGAGGAATAGAGAGTTAGAAACATCAATGAGAGGGAAACATTGATCAGCCGCCTCCTGCACACCTCCCACTGGGGATGTGCCCGCAACCAAGGTACATGCCCTTGACCGGAATCAAACCCGGGACTGTGATGGCTCTAACCCCTTGCAGACAGAAACAAGGACACAAGAGAGTTAAAGAAGAGAAAATTTTCCTCTGCTCCCATGGCAGGGAGCATCAGTTAGAACAAGTGTTGCAAACCATTAGATAAGGATTATTGCCATTTCTGCAGAATCTTGCAATCTCCAAGGAATAGACCTCAAAGAAGTGCCTGTGAAGGCCCTGGCCAGCTCAATAAATTCTCGCTTGCTGCTTAGGACCTAATTGGAGTTGGTGGTCTTACTCTCGCTAACTTGGTCCACAACATTTGGGGGCTCGTCCGGGATCCCCGGCAGGGGTGAGAGGTACCCCCTACCTGAGGCTGGAGGCTCTCCCCAGTGGGGGTGAGAGGTACCCCTCGGGTGGGGCTGGAGGCTCTCCCCAGTGGGGGTGAGAGGTACCTCCTACCTGAGGCTGGAGGCTCTCCCCAGTGGGGATGAGAGGTACCCCCTACCTGAGGCTGGAGGCTCTCCCCAGTGGGGTGAGAGGTACCCCTCAAGTGGGGCTGGAGGCTCTTCCCTCTTTTTCTGCATTGCCAGGTGAGCAGCGAGGATTTATTGAGGAATCCTGCAGGTATGTCTGGAGGCGCCTAGGTTGAGATCTCAGTCTGGGGAGTCAAACGGAGGGCTGGACGCAGCATAACCTCCAGACTCTGGTCGTGGGCCATGACGGTGGCCCTGGCTTCTGTCAGGTGTGACTTTTGGTTGCACAGGGAGTGTCTGTCTTGGTCTTTGTTGTCTTGCTGTTTGTCGTCTACTTCTATGTGCTCCCCGCTGCAATGTTTTCTTAAGAATTTTCAGGACTTCAAGAAGAGAGCTGGAGACTATGGATGTAATGTTAATGCTTTTGATTTACAGCGATTCTGTGAAAGGGAGTGGCCCACATTTCAGGTTGGCTGGCCAGATGTGGGGTCTGTTGACCTCACGACTGCCTACCGGGTCCATTCATATATGGCTGGCCAGGCCACCCCGATCAAATTCCTTATATCCAGGTTTGGGTGGACATTTTGTCCAAGAAACCCTGGTGGCTAAAGACTTGTCTAAGCCAACAAAAACAATTGGGACAGACACAGACAGTTCTTTTAGCCACTCCAGGGAAAGGGAAGGCTCAGCCCGTTCTTCAGAGCGACCAAGAGGAGAGTTCCCTGCAGGTTAGACCACCCCCTATATGCCGCCTCCTCAGGGTGAATCTGAGGGGGACCCAGGGCCCCTGTCTCTTCCGGAGAAAAGAGTCGTTCCCTCCGGAACCCCCCCCTCCCCACTCCCAAGGGAGAAGAGAGAGAGAGCAGCTAAGAACAGAGTAAATGTTTAATACAGAAAAGTTTGTGTATGTGTGTGTGGTGGGGGGGTGTCGGCCGGGAGAGATAGGTTTTTGTTGATTTTTACTTATCTGAACTATGCAAGTAGCCACAAGCTGCTACTAAGCACAGTAAGTTCCCTCTGCCCCGTTTTGTTTTCATCAACCCTTCCAATATCACAGAAGATCTTCAATAACCGGGAAGATACAGCGGCAGAATTGAACACCAAGATGGCACAAATCCTGGTCACCATAACGGAGGAGAAGGGCGAAAAGCGAGGCCCACGGAGGAAGGGGAAAGGCTCCCCCCGAGTAAAGCTGAGCAAGGACCTCCTCAGGGCTCTGGCCAACCTGGGGTATAGGGTGTCCGCCAAGAAGGCTCAACTCTACAAGACCAAGGTAACTTACCTGGGGTACAACATTGAGGGTGGACAGAGGACACTATCATCCAGCCGGGTGCAGGCAATTTTGGGCATACCCCAACCCACCACGAAGAGGCAGGTCCGGGAATTCCTGGGAGCGGTGGGCTACTGTCGGTTGTGGATATTAGGCTTCGCTGAAATAGCCAAGCCTTTATATTCCATCACTGGAGGAAAGGAGCCTGAGCTAACTTAGACTGGGGAGGCCAGGGGGCCTTCACCCAGCTCAAGCAGGCACTGACTAGCGCACCGGCTCTGGCCCTACCTGACCTTGGAAAGCCTTTTCGCCTTTTCGTGGCAGAGGCGAAGGGGGTGGCTAAAGGGGTCCTGACCCAGACTCGTGGACCTTGGAGAAGGCTGATGGCCTATCTTTCAAAAAGACCGGACCCAGTGGCAGCCGGTAGGCCAAGCTGCTTGAGGGCCATCGCTGCCACAGCAGAGCTGGTAAAGGAAGCATCCAAGCTAACTTTTGTTCAGAACCTCCAAGTAGTCGCCCCACATGCAGTTGAGGCGCTTTTCCACAGCCCACCTGAGAGATGGATGTCTAACGCCCGTATCACTCAGTACCAGGTACTCCTAGACCCACCCCGAGTCAGCTTCCTGAAGACTGCAGCCCTTAACCCTGCTACACTGATCCCGGACAAAGGGGATGAGCCCCCACTTCACAATTGTGAAGAGGTCTTGACCACCCTGACCTCTCTCCGAGCGGACCTGAGGGACACTCCCCTGCCCGACCCAGAGGTGACCCTCTACACGGATGGCAGCAGTTACGTAGAAGATGGAATCCGGTATGCTAGGGCTGAGCTCATTGCCCTAACCCAGGCCCTCCGGTGGGGAAAAGGCAAGAGACTGAACGTTTATACAGAGAGCCGGTATGCTTTCACTACCATCCATGTACACAGGGCACTGTACCAAGAGAAAGGACTTTCGACCTCAGGGGGAAAGGACATTAAGAATGCCCCCGAGATCCTTGCTCTGCTGGCGGCCATCTGGGTACTGAAGGAGGTAGCTGTTATACACTGCTGGGGGTACCAGAAGGATGACACCCCCATAGCCTGAAGCAACAGGCTGGCTGATCAAGCAGCAAAGGAAGCCACTAAAAGACCAGTAGGGCCCGTACAGGTCTTAGTGGCCCTCCCAGACTGCCAGCTGCCTGACACCCCAACCTACACCGAGAAGGAAGAAGAGCAAGCAAAGGGACTAGGGCCGGGGTAGCCAGGGGAGGATGGCTGAAACTCCCGGACCACCGTCTGTTCCTCCCAGAAAGCCTGGGCAGAAACATCATAGAGCAGCCCCATAGGGGCACCCATCTCGGAGGCACCAAGCTGGCTGAGCTTCTTTGCAAGGATTACTACGTTCCAGGACTGCAGAGGATGGCCAAGGATGTGGCTCGGAGATGCCAGGCGCGTGCTCAAGTGAACCCCAGTCAAGCCCGCTACGACCCGCCTGGAGTAAGGTTCCGAGGAAGCACCTGGGGGAAGCACTGGGAAGTTGACTTCACAGAGCTCCCAGCAGGCCAAGGAGGATACAGATACCCACTGGTATTTGTAGATACCTTCTCAGGATGGCCAGAGGCCTACCCCACCAGCACTGAGACAGCTCAGGTAGTAGTTAAAAGCCCCTCTCTGAAATTGTCCCCTGGTTTGGCCTACCACTATACATGGGGTCCGACAACGATCCGGCGTTTATCGCCGAAATCACCCAGTTGGCAACCAAAGCATTACAGGTAAGTTAGAAATTGCATTGCAAATACAGGCCTCAAAGTTCAGGACAGGTAGAGAGGATGAATCGGACATTAAAGGAAATATTAACCAAGTTAAAAATAGAGACTGGCGAGAACTGGGTAAGCTTACTCCCCTTTCCCTTCTCCGGGCTAGCTGCACCCCGTATGTCCAGGGATTAACCCCTTTTGAAATAATGTTTGGGCGGCCCCCTCCACTGGTGCCCAAGTTGGGGGAGGAGGAGGTCACCCGCCTCTCCAACTGTAATCTGCTTAAGTCTTTGCAGGCACTCCAGAAAGCTGCCACATCAGCTCAGCGGATTGTGCGGGAAGTTCACCGAAACCCTGACACCCCTGCAACTGAGGAAGCGAGTTGGTTTCCTCCTGGCGACTTGATTTGGGTCAAGAGACACCAGCCCGGGGGGCTCGAACCCCGCTGGGACGGACCATACACCGTTGTCTTAAGCACCCTGACTGCGGTAAAAGTCACAGAAAAGAAGCACTGGATTCATCGCACCCAAGTGAAGAAAGCAGAAGGGGTACCCGGTGGCAGCAGCCCCCGAAGGTGGACAGTGAAACCAATCCCAGATCCTTTAAAGGTGAAGTTAGTGCCTGCACCATGACTCATCTCATTTTGCCAGCCCTAACCTGGCAAATGGGCGAGCCCGTCTCCCACCAGGCAAACCGTATCGGTGGGAAGAAACGCGGACGACAGATGGGATGCTTCTGGCAGAATTCACTGGAACCAGTCAGCTGACGTTACGCTTCGACCTCTGCCTGCTGTTTGGTGAGAACTGGAATCAACCACGATCCCACTCACCCCACCAGAAACGGTATGTCTCCTAGGGAGGCCCAGACTAGCACGCCTCATTTCCATATGGATATGGAACACTGTTTGCGGAGCAAGAACTCCGGAGAACGGACTGTATGTGTGCCCCAGGAAACACCCCAACCATGGTGAGCAGGGAGGGCTGTGTCTGGCGTTAGGAGAAGCATGCTGCTTCTACACTAAACACTCTGGGGTAAATAGAGAAAGTCTAAGTCAGTTAAGGAAATGGCTGACGGACAGAGAGGAGGCTCATAAGGCAGAAAGGAACTGGTACAAGAATATTTATTCCTGGTCCCCCTGGCTCACCACTCTGCTCACTGCCGCAGTGGGGCCACTGCTCCTTCTCCTCCTCAGCTCATGGTTAGCCTTTGCTTAATCCGGTGGTTCGTCAACCTCATTCAAGACCGGTTTCAAGCGGTAAAACTCATGGTTCTTCTGCACACCCAATACTCACAACTCCTGCTAGTAGATACTAGCGACGAATCCAGGATCTGAATTCGTCCAGAAGACCAGTAGGAAATGTGATGGCTCTAACCCCTTGCAGACAGAAACAAGGACACAAGAGAGTTAAAGAGGAGAAAATTTTCCTCTGTCTCCATGGCAGGGACCGTCAGTTAGAACAAGTGTTGCGAACCATTAGATAAGGATTATTGCCATTTCTGCAGAAACTTGCGATCTCCAAGGCATAGACCTCAGTTCCGCTGAAGAACAAGCTGTCTTTTGTGGTTCCAGGGAATAAAAGCTTGCTTAGCACCAAGGTCGGGGCTTTTGTAGGCAAGGCTTCCCCGCAAAGAAGTGCCTGTGAAGGCCCTGGCCAGCTCAATGAATTCTCGCTTGCTGCTTAGGACCTAATTGGAGTCGGTGGTCTTACTCTCGCTAACTTGGTCCACAACAGGGACCTTTCAGTCCACAGGCCGACGCTCTCTATCCACTGAGCCAAACCGGTTACGGCTGAATTTTTCTTTTTTTAATTATGAATTTAGCTTTTATTCAAAATCAAATAAGCTAAAGCAAGTTTTTCAGAAACTTGTACAAATTACTTACATAAAATAAATTTAACAGGGACAGTTCCAAGTTTGCAACAAATAATTACAGAAGTCTCCAGGGCAGCATGAGGATAAACCATGTCACAGCACGGCGATCGGGCGCCCTGTGATATGAGTAAGGCATAACTAGCACTTGCACCGAGACCAGATTTAAAAATAAAGCACGTTGTAAAAGCTCAGTTCCACATTAAGCTTCTTCTCTTCTCTCGGGTCCTTAGTGAGTTTAGACTCCGGAATTTTTTTAAAACAAACACATCAGGTCAAACTGTAAATTACACAGATGGGCAGTTAACGTGAAAAGCCCCCAAACATGTACAAACAACTACCTGGTTCTGAATTGAGTTCTCCGGTTGCCTTTATGGGCGATTACATGTAAGCCGTACCTTCACAGCGTCAGTGGTTTGTCACTGGGCGCACAGTACCATGTCAGGTTGGCCATCGCGCCTGAAAACTGGCTCTGGGTTCTGCGCCCGGCGCCTGTCGGCCACTGGGAGGCACCTACTAGCATTTTCATAAACAAGGAAGTATCACAGTCAAGGTCAAGCTGCTCCCCAGGAGCAGGAGCAGGAGCTCTCTCCGTGTGTTTGGCTCCCGAGGGCCAGTTGTTCAGACACCAGGCGTCCGACGCAGCACCCACGCTGTGGTGTCTGCCCTCCCAGCTCCCCCAGGTCCTTGGTCTGACCCTAGCGGCTCACCTCTCCCGGTTCCCAGCTGTTATCTGTCTATAGCACAGAGCTGTCGGGGATCATGTGCCAGTGGGTGGACAAGCCTCCTCCGTGGCCTGAAGCGTTCGACAGCCATGGGAAAGCACGGCCAGGAATCACAGCCTGCACTCGAGAAGGTGGCTTCTGAAGAACACGGCGGGCGTCTGCTATTGGCAGGATGATGCTTTGGGGGCAGAGTGAACAGGAGGCTCCGCACAGGCCTCTTGGAATC
Organism: Murina feae; assembly: GCA_004026665.1. Lineage (NCBI taxonomy): Eukaryota > Metazoa > Chordata > Mammalia > Chiroptera > Vespertilionidae > Murina > Murina feae. The sequence continues at coordinate 58,205 of PVJC01002598.1, forward strand.
ACCCCAGCGGGACCCGCCCATCCACAGGGTAGTCAGGCTCGATGCAGGATGGCTCGGGTTGAAGCTGCGCTTGGCCTTCATGGGTGGGGAGTTATTCAGCAGGGCCGGGCACAGGCAGATAATGCCAGCTTCCTCCTTATCGCCCGAGGCAAATCCTGTTACTTCCCTGTTTAATGTGAGTTGCTTTCTCTCACCCACGTGTAGGCACATGCATCTGTCACTCAGAGGTGGTTGTTGACGATGTCATCAACTTAGAAGACTTTTCGTTTTTGTCGTAGTGTGTGTTCACACGTGTGTCTTTTTGTAAAAGGGTCTCCCTTCCCCGAGATCATCCACATATTTTATATTTTCTTCTAATGTACTTGCAGGCCTCTAAAATGACTTCAGTCTTCGTCCATCTCCCACTTATTGTTGTGACTGCTATGAGGTAGGGTTACAAGTTTGTTGTTTTTTCCATAATGAGTAACTAACTGGCTATCTCAATACCACAACAGATTTCCTGACATAATAACTTGAAATGATGATGTTTACCCAATATTACATGCCCATATGTACACAACTTTGTTTCTGGACTTTCTATCCTGTTCCATTGAGGCAACTGTCTATTCCTGTACCAGTAAAATTATTTCTTATATATTTTAATTTCTTTGTGGCTCACTGTTCTTTCTTTAACTTGACTTGGCTATTACTATGTAATTATTTTTTCACAAAACTTAGGATGAACTTATCATGATATTAAATTTTAAAACAAATATCCCAGGTTTTACTAAGCCAATTATGTGTTTTCCCCTAAATAAAAGTTGAAATACTTATTTTTCTTCAGATTTCAGACATTTTTTAAAAATATATTTTTATTCCTTTATTACAGAGAGGAAGGGAAAAGGATAGAGAGTTAGAAACATCGATGAGCGAGAAACATCGATCAGCTGCCTCCTGCACACCTTCTACTGGGGATGTGCCCACAACCAAGGCATATGCCCCTGACCAGAATCGAACCTGGGACCCTTCAGTCCTCAGGCCGACACTCTATCCACTGAGCCAAACTGGTCAGGGCAGATTTCAGAAATTTTTATCAAATATTCTTATTTTTCATGACTATATATAAGTTCAATAAGAATCTATTTTCTGATAATGCTAACCCTACTACTATCTTGGGCAGAGCCCTAACCTTAACCCTAACCCTAAACCCTAACCCTAACCCTATCCCTAAACCCTAACCCTAACCCTAACACTATCCTGGGCATTGCTGTCACCCTTAACCCTAAAAAAATATATTAAAAAATTAAAAAAAAAAGAATTTATTCTCCTTGTAAGAGGATACAAGTCCTTAGCTTGGCTTCTTGGCCTAGACTTTTAAAGGTCTAATCTGAAATTCCTTATTACCAGGCAATGTTAAAGAACTAAGGTTGATTTTATAGAACCAATAAAGCCCCTTGGATGTTACCAAACTGTTGGAATGTCATATTTGAGATTATGCATAGAATCACTATTCTTGCTACAATTGTGTAATCAAACAAAATTAAGGCTAGACTTATTTTACAGATTAGCTTCACTGTAGTCTTTGATAGAAATGGAATGCCTATAAGAAATTAAGTTTCAATAGGAAACTATAGTGTTCTCACGATCAGATTCTAGTCCTGTTCACTGTCGTTGAGTGTTTGTCATCTGCTTACAAACTTCAGAGAAACCACCACAATCAATCATGTGGGAGGAATCTTCATGCCTGTTGTTGTATGGGCCACTCGGGAGAGTTCCCCAGAATACCCGACGACATCATCAAAGACCGCCAAACTGCAAACCAGGACAACCCATCTGATTGAAATGGTCATCCTCATTCCACCACTTCAACACGCTTCTAACACAAATCTACACACTTTCTCAACTGGCTGCCCTCCAAACTCAGAAACAGTGTTTATAATTTGCTCCAACTATGGGCCTTTGTTTTTCTGTTGTTTCCATGGAAATGCCTCTTATTCAATTGCCTGGTTGTTCACACCACAGAGACCAATATTTTAGGTGGAAGCTCACCTGCAAAGCTGCCTTCTGAGATAAAATATCCTCGCGTTCATCCTGCGTAAGTAATCACGAGCATCTGTGCTTGCTGTGACATCATGCTGTCCCTATGTAAATAACTCACAAAAATTAAAAACCAATTAATTACACATCACCCAAAGAAATGTACACTGACTCAGAAAAGTAACGTTTGAATCTGATTATAACTCATTTGGTTTATTTAGATGATTAAATCTCGGTTCCTGGGAATCTGTGCTCTGGGGAATTTTTTAAACTTTGGCCATTATCCTCATCATATTAACCACTGTCACGCATTGCATTCTCTCAAGGGTTTCAAAAGTCTTTCAGCAGATACACATCAAACAATATCCATCAGGATCAGACAATTTGAGGAACTCAATAATCTGACCTCCCACCTCCCAGGCAAGGCCCTGTTTGTAATAGCGACTCGCGACCATCTGTTCTGACAACTCATCTAGCAGAAACAGAGAATATGTGATTCTGTTGCCAGACTACACCGAGACAGGTAACGAGAGCATACTCTCAGCTTACGGAGAGAATGACCAAAAGGGGAGACTTATTAAAATTAAATAGAAAATGGAGACTAGACTTGAAAATTCCCTGAGCAGACAAAACCACTGAAGACATACATCTAAGTGAAACTTAATTTAGCTTATTTTGCGAAACTTAACTTGGGTCGCTTCCTGTAAATGCCTAATAATTACAAAAGAAATTTAAGTCGCCTTCCCCAAAATAGTATGAGAGAACCACTTTTAACCAATCTCCTGCCATCTGGAAGCTCTACCAGTATTATAATAACCAACCATGGTGAAGGGTAAGCAACTTCCTCACTCTCACTTTATTGGTTATCCTATGATGGCGTGGCCCTGACCTCCAAATACTGTTTATTGATTTGGTGGGTTTAATTGAGCTATTTCTGGATCTTTGACACATGTAAATCCCAGTCATCTCCTTATTTGCACATCCGCACTCCAATCCCCCAGTCGGTACCTCTGTCCCTGACCCCGCTCCAATCCTCATGTCACAATGGCCCTGCCTCACCTGCATGCTCTGTAAGTCCTTCAAATTCAAAATGCCCCAAGCAGCAACTGGATAGTCATAAGGAAAAAAATAATGTCCCTCAAACTATACACCAGAATAAATGCCAGATGAATGAAAGATCTATATTTAAAGAGTAAAGACATGTAAGTATTCAAATAAAGATTAAATCTGCAAGATTGAAAATACATGCCATTTAATAGGAAAAAATCTATAACCGTAAACCTTCAGGCACATTCTGGTGAAACTATTAAACTTAGAAATATATATGTTTCACTTTCAGGACAAAAAAAATTCATTTACAAGGAGGAAAATAAAGCAGGTTTTAGATCTCTTTCCAGCAGCGATCTGCACAGTGCCAGGATGAAGAAGAAAGGTCTACAAGGAAAAGAGCACGCAATCCAAGTGGATCCCCAGCCAAGTTGGAGCTTAAGTATAAAGGCAAGAGCTCAGATTTTCAGACATGAAAGGACTAAAAAAAAATGCAGCATCTATGAGCCCTTTTGAAAAATCTGCCTGGTGGTGAAATCTTGCTCACTAAAGGATGAATCAAAATAAAGAGCCTTATTGCGAAGCCATAAAAATGGCCTGGTGGAGAACACAAAGTCCACTTAGATAGAAGAATGTTCTGGAACATCCTGGAGAAGTATGGCTGCAGAATGCAAACAAAATCTCTAACGAAGTTGAATAAGACAAGCATCAAATCTGGGAAGAAGGAGAGGACAGAATGGAGGGTATATCTAAGTGTTAATCCCATATCTTTCCTAACAATTAATCAATTCTGTTTATATAGAAACTCGAGTTTTTAAAAAACCCACAATTATTCCACTTTTTAAATTTCCTTAAATTTATTGGCATCTTGTAGGAGTATATTCCCCTTTTAGGGAAGAAATAATTACCTGAAGTAGTTTGATCTAAGCATTACTTTCTGTTAAAATCACTTCAGGTTAAATGCAATGTTTATTTTTAAAAACATATCTAATAAAAGAGTAATATGCAAATTAACCACACTCCAAGACACCTAAGCCACGCCCACCAGCCAAGCCACACCCCCAGCCAATCAGAATGGCTGTATGCAAATTAACCCAGCCAAGATGGAGGCTGGCAGCCACGGAGCTAGAGCAAACAGGAGGCTTCCGTTACAACTGCCTGCCTAGGCCAGTTGTGTCTCTACTCAAGGCAACAATGTTTCAATTATAGAAGATAAATAAACCCCAGAAACCTGATTCCAGCCAGCCTCACTGGGACCTTGGGTCAATGGGAGCTGTGGGCAGCCTGAAAACAGCCCTCAGCCCCTCGCCACACCCCCATGGGGTGAGAGTTCCCACTGGGGGAGCTTGGCCAGCCTGCAAACAGCCATCAGCTCTTCATCCAGACTGGCCAGGCACACCAGCAGGTGGACATTCCCCGAGGGGTCCCAGACTGCAAAAGGGCACAGACCGGGCTGAGGAACACCCCTCCCCCCCCCAAGTGCACACATTTTTGTGCACCAGGCCCCTAGTCACATATAAAGTGGAACCTTGGTTCTCAAACAATTCATTCCAGAAGGCTGTTCGAGAGTGATTTATTCAAAAACTGAATCATTTTGTTCATTAGAAATTATGTAAATTGAATTAATCTGTTCCAGACCCCCACATGATTCCATTTTAACCTTTTTCCATCACTTGGGATCGTTGTTTCACGAACCCTTTCACATCCTTAGCAACGTCAGAACTCTTGATGGCCTTATTATGTTCCAAAGTTGTGCTAATCATTGATTTTGCCATCCATACTCTGTAGCCAGATGAGACACCCCTCTATCATACGTTGCTATTATCTCTTTCTTAGGTTCTATCATTGTTCTCACAACTGTTCTGTTCACTTTGCTGCTGTCACTAGGGTTCTTAAGACCCATGGTGACTTATTGTACATACTTAATAGTAATAAACAACAACAGAAGCAAAAAAAGCCACAAAAATATTCACAGCACAATTTCCCGAGATGTTAACAACTCAAGGTTTAGTGGTAAACTGACTCATACCATACATACAGTAGTTGTCACCTGAGAGACACATGACTAAAAGGGTTGTTGGGTCAAGAGAACTGAAATTTTATGCAACAACCCAGACATTTTTCCATGAATAACATGGCCCAGAACCGAATTGTTCAAGATGGCAGACATTTGAGAACCAAGTTTCTTGAACATCTCCCATCTCAAACTTTCTTATACTTTCTTGAACATCTCCCATCTCAAACTTTCTCATACTTTCTTGAACATCTCCCATCTTTAAAAAGCCACGGTTTTAGGTGGCACTCCCAAATCTGTGTCAATGCCACCCTTTAGAAGGGGGTGCACACCCCAATAACCAGAGTCCCCATCCACCGGTTTCACCACCAGCTGCCCGGGCCCATCCCTGTGGACTTTCCAGCCCCTGAGCAGAAGAAAGGGCTGCAGAATATCAGTGATCACTCTCTTGAGAAAACTCAAGATGCATTTTTTCATTTTTTCAAGTCTTCTCCTCCTAGTGAATATTGGGCTCAGGGAGACGAGAACCTAAAGCTGATCTTCTAAAGCAACTTCTCATTTTTGTCCTTCAGAAAAATTTCCATCCAGAGTGTTTTACATGAGCCCAACTGTTTCCAAGAAAACAGGATGACGAGCTGGAGAAAGTCTCCCCGCCCACAACAACCCTCCTGGCCAGTCTGGATCCCCAGCTGTGCAGGGTGGCTGGCTGGGGCACCCCATCTGGCAGAGGGCTTGCTGCGGTTTGGCTGAGTTGCATATATGAAACATTCGTTCTACAAAAAAATTTTTCACAATGTAAGGGAGTAGGAGGGAGGTATGGATAAATACCAGAAAAATGTTTTTTAAAAAAGAGAGATTGAAAATCCACATAAATGACGATTTTTGGTCTTCGTAGGGCAACTTAGCCTAGGAAGCTTCTAGTTTCTAAGGTGGTTGTTTTTCAGTATTAAAAGGAATGACTTCTTTTCTCCTCTCAATGGGTCAAACTTTCCTTTGCCTTCCTTTAAGTGGGCTAACTAACTCCCCTTGCCTCCTTTCCCACTGTGGCTGTGCCCAGGGAACCCAGTTCAGCCAGGCAGGGAAGGGCAGAGGAGGATGGAGGACAAGGTGGTCTCTCTGACTTAATAAGTGAAAACAAGATCCAGAAAGAACTACCATGACCATCTTTCTAACCTTCTCTCAATTCTTACATTGTGCGGGATAACTGTGCACTGTATGAAATCGTATACATGCAGCTTATAGTTTGAGGTCACTCGAGAATATATGTTGAATATTAGAGGCCTGATGCATGAAATTCATGCAAGAGTAGCCTTCCTTCCCCCCGCTGCCTGCACCAGCTTCCCTCTGGCACCCAGGACCCAGGATTCCCTTGCAGCCCCGGTTTTATCAGGAAGGTCGTCCAGAAGGACATCTGATCTAATTAGCATATTATGCTTTTATTATTATAGATGTCTCAATGTGAAGAAATAAAGATCTGCAAATGCTGTCACTAAACACAGGCAACATTTAAATCACTGGCTCCCTGCCCTACCTGGTTTGGCTCAGTGGATAGAGCGCTGGCCTTCGGACTAAAGGGTCCCAGGTTTGATTCCAGTCAAGGGCACATGCCTGGGTTGCAGGATTGATCCCTAGTAGGGGGTGTGTAGGAGGCAGCCAATCAACAATTCTCTCTCATCATTGATGTTTCTCTTTCTCTCTCCCTCTCTGAAATCAATAAAAATATATATTTAAAAAAAGATTTAATTGGCTTATATTAAAAAAAATCATTGGCTCCCTGATTAGTTGTATTGATTTACAATCCTAACAGGGTCTGAAACTGCCTGACTTTTCTAGACCTTGACAAGACTAGGTTGTATTGTCTTGTTTATTCTTTGCCAATCTACAACTGATGAAATAAATTTTTAAATTGAAATAAGACTTGCCTTTCTCTGATTAACATTAATAGATAACTATGATTATTCTTTCATGGGTATTGGTCAGTTGTACCTCTTCTTCCATGAATTACATGGTCCTGTCCTCTGTCAATTTGTCCAATGGGGTGCTGTAATATTCGGACTTATAATATCACATGCCTAGAGGGCATGCAAGCTCTGTGCCCCTTCCCCTCACCTTGCCCTGTGCATCTCTTCCATCCAGCTGTTCCTGAGTTACATATCGCCTTCTAAAATAAACCAGTGACCTAGTAAGTAAAAGGTTCTTCTGAGTTCTGTGAGCTGCTCTAGCAAATTAATGGAGCCCAAGGGAGGGATTTTTGGAACCTCCCATTTATAGACAGTCCATCAGAAACACAGGTAGCAACCTGGACGTGTGCCTGGCCTCTGCAGGATGGTCGGTGGGTGCCTTGTAGAAATGAGCCCTTAATCTGTGGGATCAGATGCTATCTCCAGGTAGACAGTGCCAGAATCAGGTTACATGGCAGGACAGCCAGCTGGTGTCAGAGAATTGCTTGTTAGTGTGGAGCAAAAGACAAAAATTATAAATAGCTTTCTTTTTATTTAAAAAAAAAAAGTCTGGGATAAAGGGCCCAACAAAGTCTAATTTGTTCCTCTTGCCCATCTATTCTTCTAGAAATTTCGTAAGAAGACACATATTTTGAATGTCAACCAAGGACAAGGAAGGATGATGATACCAGGAAACCAGCTTCTCCACTGTGAAGGGCACCATCGTCTCTAAGACAAGCGTGTGTAGCCCTCAAGGAGAACAACCAACCTCTCTCCAAGAACATGGATGAAATGAACTCTCCGCGTGAAGCAACCTGGTATTTCTAAACTCAAGGACCAGTAAGAGCTGATGGGACTCGTGCCAGAACAGCATGTGTTTGGAGCTGTTCCACGTAAAAGGACATCTTTACTGAATAACGTGTCCTAGAAGAAAAACAGGCACGTCACACGGGAAAGCCTTAACCCCGTTAGCTCCAGACTCCGTATGCCAGACCTCCCGACCAGCTGGAGCCCTGTCCTGGGAGCTGACACTTTCCCACGTGTGTTTGTTTTCTAATGCTGTGTAACCATCACCACACATTTATATTCTATACAGCTGCAAAATGCAAAACACTCAGCCATAGGCCACCTTATACAAATTTTTATTGATTGATTTGAGAGAGTGAGAGAAAGAGAGAGAGAAATCAAGTTGTTGTTCCACTTATTTATGCATTCATTGGTGGATTCTTGTATGTGCTCTGACCAGGGATCAAATCTGCAACCTTGGCTTATCACAAAGATGCTCTAACCAACTGAGCTACCTATAAGCTTTGCCAGGCATGTGTGTCTGTGACTCACACGGTCTGTGTATTCCTCCGGACCGTGGGACCTCACCCGAGAGCATTCAATAAACGCAATCTTTCACTTTTACCCTGCTTGTCTTGGTCAACTTGTTGGTTTTCGGTCGGATTAAATCTTACGCTACCCAGTCAGGGTATTTTGTTTGTTTGTTTGTTTGTTTATTATTTGCTTTTTAAGATAAGAAACCCAGAGAGAGGTGGTTATGGCCTTGGATTAGGCACGACACAGAATACATCACTGCAATTTTTCTGGTCTTCCTTCACAACCAATGATGGCTGCCGCAGTTCCAGCAGATAGGAAGGGGAACTCGCCGGGTGGCCCTCTGTGTCATGTATTATGAAGGCACACACTTTCTCAGAGCCCCCCAGCTTCTACCCTCTTAGGCGTCTGTTCACAGGGTCCTGTGCTCACCCCGACCTGCAAGAAAGACTGCAGAAGGGAGTGTTTAACAATTCTAGCGTTGACAGTGAAGAATGGCAAGATAGGAGGGGGTTGGAGAGCCTTTGTGGGTATCCGATTAACACTGCCTGCCCCTCGTAGCCTCAAAGAAATGTGCCTAATGTTTCCACTTGGAGGTCTAACATCTAACCACGGAAACATACCTTCAAAAATACTGCCGTAGCCAAAACGTCCTGGGGTAACAGAACCAGCAAAAGGTTCTCATTTTTTGGCATAGACTTCTAACACTATAGTCTTCTCTGGTTCTCCCCATTTTTTGAGAATGGTTTCTGGTCTCAACCGTGAGGTGAAGAGCAGGCTTCCTTCCTGGATGCTGATATGTATCGTGTGTCAGCCGCCTGTTACCAGGCAGTCGCCGCCCTCTCTACTAGCTCTTCAACAGGGACGAGTGAAATCATGAGACCCCCTCCTAAGACGCATCACCTCTGCCCTCTTTACTTTGAAACACAATTATCCCCAAACCATACAAGACCAGCATCTCTTCCTCTTATGCCACAGCCAAGAGCAATACCCTGTTGCTAGGAATGGCACAAAGCTACTGAGCAGGAAACTGGCCCCAAGTCCAACTGGTCAGTTTCTAATAATAACCTTTTTTTGGACTCCTCCTTTCCTCCATTTACATTTCCCGACTTCTCTCACTTCTTCCAACCCAAAATGGGTGCCAAGAAATATCACCAACCTCTTTCCTGGTTTTAGACCTCCAGTGAGACCAACTTCCCTTTGCCCCCTCCAGTTGTGGCCTGCATTTTGATTGGCAACTGCACCAATTTCTGTGGAGTACAGTTGCATATTCGCAATGTCTGTTGCCCTCCGGGCATCATCAGTGTGATGGGGCAATGTGGTCTTGTAGAAAGAGAACTGAAGGGGTGTCCAGCTCTGCCCTAGCCAGCATGGGGCCCTAGGAAGGTCTGCACAAAGTTCTTTTGCATTAAGATGGGGGCAGGGGGAGGGAGCACCTGGTCCTCACCTATGCAGATTCCAACGGGAATCACCAGAGTAAAAGCATTTCTTGGAGGAGCAGATTGCACCTGGGGAAAGGTGTCATTGGAAGAGAGTTCAGTGTTCTTCGAATCAACAACCCTTCCAAGCCCGAACACAGGTACCCACTGTACTTGTATTTCAGATGGGAAAGGCAAGGTTTCTAAGGCCCATAGTTAAACCGAATCCAGCGCTGTTTTTGTCATCACCAGTCCCCATCCATGGGACGGGTTCATTTATTCCTGCATCTACTCACTCACTGACATATTCCACATACATTTCTCGAATGCCTGCTATAAAGTGGGTACTGTGTAAAAAGAAAAAAGAAAATAAAATTAAAAAAATAAAAAATAATAAAATTAAATTTTAAAAAAGAGTAGGTCCTGTGCCTGGCTGCAAGGACAGAAAGATGGAATTTCATCCTTTTGCCACCAATAAAAACACAATTTAATGACCACCCGGGGTAGCAGGTGGTTTCAGCAGTTAAGCAGGTGTTGTCCAACTGGGCTAGGTCCTGCCAAAAGGGTCTTGACAACAGCTCCAAGGACAGACGATATCACTCTAAATAGAATCCTCAGTGGGGAACAGAGTTGGCTGCCATTGGCTGGCAACCCTCAATGGTGACAGAGAAGAGGACAGTTCTGTCCGACTGCACTTCTCTGGCTTGGCCCTACAGAGCCTCCTGTTTTCTCAGTTTTATACTTTCCAGCCCATAGGTCTCACCTCCCCCTCTCCTCCCTCTACAAAGTGTGTAGAAAGAATTGTGGGAGCAGAAAAGGATACATAGGTGTCCCAGGAAGGGGTGGGAGGGTCCTAGGTGGGGTGTAAAGGACGAGAAGTCACCATGTGGGTGAACAAGGAGGAGGCATTCCCGGAAGAGGAAGACATAGAGGTAGGAGGGTCAATGTGCCCTGGGACCAAAAAGTAGTTCAACCAAGGTCAAGACAGCTCAACCAGCGTCTTATAAAGAATCTAATAAAGTCTACCCATATTTTGTCCTTCCTGTTTTCAGAGACCTCCCAAAATAAATGCAATGCGTTCCTATTTTCCATGGATGAATTCTCAAGCATGTGGACATAAATAGCAAAGCCCCCAAAATATACATTAAAAAATATTCTTCTCTTCTCCAACCTCAGTGTGGCCCATATGGCCAAAAGGACCTTTTGCTCAGCCCCTTGAAGCTTGATCCAAACTTCCCTACAGAAGGCATCAAGCATTGGGAAGAACTAGCCTATGGGGGAGGGTGCTAACACTCACAACCACTTAAAGCCAGGCCAGTGAAGGTTGGGGGATTGTCATCCAAGAGGATCTTTCCTCCAACCTCGCTCTCATTTTAGCGTTTGAATCCTGTTCTAGTGTCGTCTGCTCGTGGCAGTTCCCCTCGCCACCCACCCTGAATGCCTTCTTCCCAGATGTTGTTTCCAGGCCTGTGTGGACTTGCCTAAGTGTGCGTATCCCTGTGTGTTGTGGCTGATTTAATTTAACAAGTTCTGAATCTATAAATTCCTTGAAAGCAGAACTGTGTCCTAATAAACTTTGTTTCTCTCCCAAAACATACCACGAGGCCTGGAAGACAGTAGAAATCCAGTAAATGTTCGTCAAGCTAAGCTGGATGTTGAGAGCATCACAGGAAGGCACTGGCAGGAAGTGTGACAGCACGAGCACGATGACCAACACGACAGCCGAAGAATGATGGTAGAAAGCGGTAGGGAGATGGCTGAGGTGGCACCCCAGCCTTTGCTGCAAATGATAGGAAATCTGACTCAAATTTATGTGCAAAAGAATCTGGGTCTTTCATGACTGAAAAGCCTGCCCCGTAGACCTTCAGGTGAGGATCCAAGAGCTCAAGCCAAGACAGGCTTGGTCTTCATTCTCAGTCTCTATGGGAGCCAAGCGATCCCTGGCAGGTCCAGGCCCACACAGTCCAGGTTCGTGCTTGGTTAGAAGGAACACATGCCTCTCTCCCGACAATTCCAGCGAAAGTGGTACTCACCATAACCCTGACCCCGTCACTGTGGCTGCAGAAATCGGATGTTCTGGTTTTACAGCTGTAAGAAAGATAATGCTGGTACTGTTCTCATGGCAAATTGTGAGTAGCTCTCTGGTACAAATGGGCCCGGTGCACACCTAAACAGGCCCTGTGGTTGAGAAGCAATGCATTAGGCCCCCCAGCTCTGCCAGTAATTCCTACGTAAACTAGGCAAGGCACTTCACACAGCTTCACAGACTTACATTTCCTTCCCGGTGAGATGAAGCTGCACTGGATCTCCATGGGCCCGGCCGGCTCCAACGCGCACTCTTCAATGATCTCTTTGGACTAAATTACTTGTCAAGTTCCAACTTTATGGCGACAGCACCCTGGAGATCTGTCTTCCCTGGTCCCTATCCCAGCCACAGCCCTGGTAGACCCTTGAGCCATGCCCACCTCCAGGTGCGTGGGGCTGCCCACAGGTGCCATTACAAGCCTGAAGCATCAGGGTTGGGGTTGGGGTTGGGGTTTTGCCGCTCTGCGCACTGGGAACAGAGTTCAGTGGAGACCTTCCGGCCTAGGAGGCTTGCTGATAGTGTACAAACCCCTAAGCTGAGCCACTTAGAAAGCATCTGAGGTTTTGTGACTCAGGAGCGGGCAGAGTGAGTGGTGCATCTGAGAATGTCGGGGTGGATGCAGGAAGAGACAGTACCATGGGAGGCAGTAACTCACAAGCACTGTTATTCGGTGGCACTTAGACGATGCCGAGTGGGAGGGGAAGGCCATCCCAGGGACAGCAGCACAGCCACCACCTAGAAGGGAATAGGCGGAGGGCCCGAGGGCTGAGAGGGTGCTCGCTTAGCAGCAAGGTAGAGGGCCACAGGGTCAGAGCGCTCCAAAGGGCAGCAGCGATGTGGGGTCTTTCACAGTCACAGGGTCTGTCTCAGCGACCGTCAGCAAATGTTGACTGTAGTTTCATGGGGCTCGCACAGTAGGCAGACTCTAAACAGCTACACATATTTATAACCCATTTATATTTAAACCCATTGGGTGTGGAACCATTTGAGTTTGGCACTGGCAGGCTTCGGGCTAACAATCCTAGCCTATTGTGAATAAATATAAAACATGGGAACTTATAGGCCAATACACTAAGGCCATATTTGGGTTATTTACAGCACAGTGAAAACATTTCCGGGACAAGCTGGCCTGGCCAGGTGTAAAAGTCCCACTGGGTGGTATTGGAATTACCCCCCAAAAAACTCAGAGAGCAAGAAAGTTCTCATCGTCATTTTCTTTCAAGGAATTAAGTGAATAATAATCCTTTCAATGTGAGTGGAACTTTATCCAATTTAAAGCCCTTTCATATTTGATTTTTACAACATCCTTGGAAAGAACCAGAGTAGGAACGCTCCCCTCTACCACCCCACCCCCAATAGCTAACAGGTGAGGACATGGGGACAGACAGACGTAGGGACAGAAGACAGTAACAGCCAGGACTGAGATCAGGTCTCCTGAACTCAGCTAGGGGAGCAGCTGGAGATCACGATCATAGAGGCTGAAAGAGGGAAACTTGAGACTCTGTTCTTTCCTGCCGAGGCTCCTGCCTTACACAGGCTGACCGAGATTCTCTCAGGACTGGACCACCTCAATCTTTTTTTTTTTTTTTAAATGCAATGGGGCAGTTATTGTAGAGGTTGCAGAGAGAGTTAGTATTGCCGTCTGTTTCATCTCACCACATTTCTCAGCTGAACAGGATCGTAGGAGTCAGTTAGGCATTTACACCCCCGAAGAACTCACGGTCAAGAAGAGACGGGCCCTGCCCAAGGCTACACAGCTCAGGGTCCCTACTCCCCCGCCCCCTCCACACACACACACACACACACACACACACACTGCCTTTTCCTCAATGAGCCACACTCCAGCCTTTAGCTTTAGGTGGCACCAATGAGCCTCACCTTTCCCAGAATTTAATGCTGAGAACAAAGCTTCAAGGAGGATATTACCCACCAGAAGCCCATCGGCATTAAGTGGCCACTCATTCCTGTTTTTCAAGACATTGTTCTCCCAACTCTCAGCATCCCCTCCATCCTGGCCCATAGAACTCAGAACACAGTGCCCTCGGGGCCTACACAGGGCTGACCCCTCTGCCCCAGAAGATGGAAAAGGTGTGTCTGTGGTAACCAGAGCGGGAAGTGGCCAGCTGAGATGGAGAAGAGAAGAGTTGGCTCAGAACTGGCCCTGAAGGTGCGGGCCTGTGGCTGGCCCCTTTCTAGACAGCTGCCCTGGGAGAGCCAGCAGATCCCACCTCCTAGCGTTTCAGACACTGAGGCCACAAGGGTTGACGCTACAGTTTTCACACACAACCCCGTCCTTGTTAAACTGCTTTGGGGCCCGCCTGCCAAGCCCGTGTCTTAAGATCCAAACCAGGAATGAGCTGCTACTATGGAAAGTGAGATGTTTACTGCAGGATTAAGAAGCCATCACACAGTCTCAGTCACATCAGGACTGACATCCCGGGATTGACTCATGAGCTCATTTAAACCAGGTGCGGGCTCGGGGCCAGTTCTTTAAGGGGCAGCAGACGTTCACGCGCAGATTTTGTTGGCTTTCCTCCCACCGTCTCTGACCCCTTCCAAACTCCGCAGACGGTTTCGGGAAGCCATGCACGCTGCCAGGGGCGGAGGAGACGTGAGGCCACGTGTTAGCAACGTGCTCCAGCATCTCCGAGCCAAGGCAGTGCAGTGCTGGCTGCCTGGCCTGCTCCCTTGCAGTAGGAGAAAGACGAGTTTTCCTCGGCATCAGGCGATCCTCCCAGCCAATGCGAGGCCAACCCCAGTGACTCACCCGCAGTGTGTGGTTTCTCAAGCAGATGTTCTCCGTCCACATGAAAGGCTGGCAGAGTATCACTATCTGGTCTCACATCCCTCCTTTTGTTAAAATTCCTAATATGAGGGAGTGGGGGATGGGATTGACGGGAGCATGGATGTCCAGCCCAGCCCCCTCTCCCTGGCAGCCCCAGTGCGTGCTGGCCCTCCAGGGGTGGCAGGGGACAGAAGTGCTTCCCAGGGACCAGCCTGGGGCCTTCTCCCTCCTCTTCTTCCCCCAGGATGTTAATTTTCCTAGAATTCATTTCATACAGCGCCTGGGGCCAGGGGTGGAGAGTCTGGGAGCACCACTGACAGGACCTCAGATGTGACCGAAGTCTTAAACTTCCAGGCCCCCGGACAGAGGCTGAGCGGGAGAGGTGGGTGAAGTCAGGAAGCAGAATGAGCCCTCTTTCCTCCACTTCAAGACACACTTCCAAATTTTTCAAATTACTTTTAATTTTCTTATGAAAGTTTCAAATATTTAAGGAAGAGAATTAAAAAGTAAATTTTAAAGGGAGAGTAGCATCGTGTATGCTTCTACATTCCTACCACCCAGCTTTGATAGTGATCCGCCGTGAGCTTCCTGAAGTTGGGGTACACTTAGAGTCAGTGGGTATACTCAATGTGTGTTTCTTTCCCTCACCAAACCAAGGAGGTGGCAACGGGTCAGGGACAAACAGGATGTCGCAAACGAACAAGGAAGAAATCCGCCAGGAAACAGACTTGCCCTTGAGCAAAGGTTCCTACGTTTTTATCACCCGAGATCCCTTTCGCTGTTTTCTCCTTATTAGCCTGGGGTTTTGGTAGAAGCGTTTATCTACCAAATTCCACTTATTCTTAATATTCCTCAAATTTTTAAATAATGAAAAACAAATAGTTGTGCCCCAAAGTTCATAGAGCATTTTTCGCAATAGTCAAAAGGTGGAAGCAACCTAAATACTGACGGACGAGTGGATGCAGTAAATGTGGTGTCGCCCTAAAGAGGAGGGAAATTCTGACACAGGCTACCACGCGGGTGAAATGAACCGGACACGAAAGGACAAATGCAGAATGATTCTACCTGTAGGAGGTTCCTACACATGAAGTTCACAGAGACAGCAGGAGAGATGGAGATTACCGGGGGCTCAGGGTAGGGGAGGATGGGGAGTCACTGGGGACAGAGTTTCTGTTTGGGATCATGAAAAAGCTCTGGAAATGAATACAGGTATGATTGTATGATACTGTGAACATACTTAATGCTCCTGGTTTGTACACTTAAAATGGCTAAAATGGTACATTTTGTTATGCATATGTTACCATAATAATTTGTTAAAGGTAAAAATCATTAAGGATTTGAAGACGGTGCCAGCAGTGGGGTCGGAGGCCCAGGCGCCAGCCTGACGGCCAGACCCAGGTTCCACTGGCCAGGACGGGTGGGCAGCCCCAGAGCCCAAGACCTTCACCCAGACACTTGCCAGAACAGGAAGACCTGCCTGGGCTTCCTGACTGGGGTTCTAGGCCTGGTTCCATTTCTCCTGCTCTAGGGCTTGATGTCCTCCAATGAAAATAATCCCTTGCACCTGTCTTACCTGCTGCTCTGCTAACGCGAGAATCAAATGAGAATCAGGTGATACAAAAAGGAGCCATTGAGATGAAAGTCAGCAGGCACAGGGGTGGGGGTTAGTCCCTGTGGGCCACGCCCTTGACAGGGTGACAGCTACTCTGGCCTGAGTGTGAAGGTGGGTGAATCAGAGGCGGAAATACTGATAAGGCACAGTGATCCACGGGGCAATGGATCAAGGGCCCAACCAACGCCTCCCTGCTGGGAAGGATCCAGAATTTCTCTCGTGCAAATTACCATGAGAAGGTAAGAGTCTGTCAGCTTCGGGCCTTCTTCTCCCACCATATTTAAACAGGGTGGAGCAAAGAGTGGTTTTACAGTTGTGAGTACCCGAAGCGCAGAGTTTCTTCCTATATTACTGTTTGTTGATTCTTGTATTATTTTCCATACAGTCAGTGTAAACAGAGTTGTAGGCACTGTCGGCTCTCATAGTTCCGCCCAGCCTGCTCTTCTACCTGCAGGCCTTGAGGTGCCTGGCGTGGCCACAAGACGGGGCAGGCTTACCTGCCTTCCCTCTTAGCAACGGCTGAGAAAGGTTAGAATCACATTCGCGGCTCCCAGGTTTGCAGGGATTGAGACATCTTGGCTTTTACTAGTATTTCTTTTCTCTTTCATTTTGTAGACTTCCTTGGAAACCATCAGGAAAATTTACTATATAAATAAAAACAAAAGAGCCCTGACCGGTTTGGCTCAGTGGATAGAGCATCGGCCTGCGGACTGAAGGGTCCCAGGTTCGATTCCAGTCAAGGGCATGTACCTTGGTTGCGGGCACATCCCCAGTGGGGAGTGTGCAGGAGGCAGCTGATCAATGTTTCTCTCTCATCGATGTTTCTAACTCTCTATCCCTCTCCTTTCCTCTCTGTAAAAAATCAATAAAATGCATTTAAAAATAAATAAATAAAAACAAAAGAATAAAGGTCAAGAGCAAATCAAGAGAAGCTCTTGCCTTGAACAACTAAATGCAGAAATACATAATTTCTAACAGAACGTAGCTCTGGGAGTCAAAGACAATAACGGATGGGGAGTTACTCCAGGCAAGCCACTTTAACCCAGTCACGTGGCCTTGGCACCCTAGTGTCTCCCTGTGTCAAACAAGGAAATATTTACAGGTATTGTGGAGACCAAGTGAAATTTGCTTTAGAAAGTCCCCAAACACCATACAGACGAAACTCATAAGACCATCCTGTTGGGCACAGGGTACTCCCCAATTAGTGCTCATTCCACCCCCTCAGAACTGAGGCCAGTAGATGGTTGGATGCAGTGACTTATGAGTTTCTTGTGCATCCTTCCAGGGATTCTTTTTGAAATGATTAAATATAATGTAAACTCTCATTCCCCTCCACTTTGTGCAAACAGAATGTAGCGTATTGTTCACTCACACTGAAGTATGGCAGCAGTCATCCCAGGTAGAAACCGTAGTTTAACTTTAACCCTGGCTTGGCCTCTGTCATTATTTGCTTGCTAAAATAATAGAAAAGTTATTCTGATTTTCTGGATTGTATTCGATTGAATACCCTATTGATTGAAATGTGAATACCCCATTGGTTGTGGTCATACTGGTTTTAGAAAGCACATTCCTCTGTACCTGGGAACCAGGACAGCGCAATTATCCTAAATTGCCTCAGTGGGTACAAATAACGCATTCCAGTTGACTCAGTGGTCACAGGACCAGGCCTGCACAATTACTATAAATTGTCTCGATGGCTCCAAACAATGTGTTGACTCAGTGGTCCCAAGACTCGAGGGTTCTAGGTAATGTGTTTCTGTCAACTCAGTGATCCAGAGACCAAAAACTATAATTTAACTAACATGCTCAATTCTGCTTCTGTAACTGCTTTGTGCAAACTAGATTTCCTCATTCCAAACCCAAAGATGTGATTGATGCCTTTGTGATTTTGCCTATATAAATCTGGTGTTGTGACCATCTTATCACTGCAAGATTTGGGAGCAAAATGCCCCCTCGTAGTCCCGGATTTACAATAAATGTGACTCCTTAATTCAACTTCTTGAGGCATCCTTGTGTGATTTTCAGGGTACATTACAACAACACATCTGCACCCCACTCTTTCCGCTGAACCTTATTACTGGAGGACTTGCCTCACCAGTTCCCAGGGAGCTGCCTGTTCTTTCCATCGATCAGCAGAGTGTCTACTTATACAATTGAGCTGCGTTTTATTTAAGAAACATTTACTTTATTGTATTTGGTGGGCATTTTGGTTGTGGCCAGTTCCGCTGACCTCAATCCACACCCTAGGAGCGGCGAGTTAGCATTTGAATTGGTGTAGTCAGCAATCTTCATTCCAGAGGTGGGAAAAGCAAGATGCAAATAATCTTTGGCAATCTAAAGTGTTTCATAATTACCATAGGAGATGTTAGAAATACTTTCTATTTTTATTGGGGAAATGAATGTTGTTCAATGCGCTTAACTAGAAAGATTTTATGGAACCCACCTCCTTGGCAAGAGCAGGCCTAACCCCTCTGCATTACAGCCTCAGTCATGAGTGCATTGGTCCTGAGCGCCCCCCCGCGCCCCCCCTTCATGGAGGGCTCTGCCGCCTGACTCACCGCACATTGGCTGACCCTACCATGAGCATATTATTTCACTCACCTAGTGAGCCTCTCATATAAGGTGTTAGATACATGCCTGTGCATGGGGACATCCTGGCTTTATAAGAGCAAGTCACATGATGACTTATATGCAGGCTTGCTCTCAGCAGAATTCAGTCTAAGACCTGCATTTGTTGTAACTTGCCACTGTTAATGTAAAAAAAAAACCATTGAAACCTGTAAAGAATTTTTGTGAATTTATTTGAGCTAAACTGTTGACATATGCCGGGAAGCAGAACCTCAATGAATTGAGATAATGCTCTGGAGAATGGCGGGTTAGATATGTATTTATACATTGCAATCAAAGAAAAGGGACGTGGGTGGGTTACATAAAATCCATTGATGTCAGACTAGAGAGGAGGGAGAAAGCAAAGCAAGGAAACCCCTGGGATTGGATAAAAAGTAAAATGATGGACACATACTTAGGTGGGTGCTGGAACAATTAACATGATAATGAAGGAATTTGTGGTATCTGTCCTGGCACCCAGCACATTTGGTTGTGCCCCAAGGGGCTCCAGAAAAAGGGAAGTTACGGGTTACCCAGACATTTCAAGAATATGTTATCGAGAGAAACAAGATGGCGGCATAGGGTAGACACCGTATATGCAGCTGTGAACAACTATTTCAGAAAAACCACGAAAAGAACACACGGACACCACTCGCACCCACAGGACGGCTGGCTGAGTGAAAATCCTACAACCAGAGAAGAGTCTGAGACTCAGAGCAGCAGCGGAAGCAAAGTACAGAGGTACGGAGGCG